>MU853413.1:6809-18660 GCA_033297235.1 Trichocladium antarcticum
TTTTTTGGGGAGGGCTGACTGGTGGCTGCAGGTTCACGCCGCGCGGCATTGTGGCGTTTGTGTTCAGCTGCTTGAGCGGGATCCTGGGCGTGGCCGTGGTGGCGTGGTATGGGTTTGCCGACGGGTCGGAGGTTCAGGGAGGGGGGCCGAAACAGGGGCTCGAGCAGCGTGCTGGGACAGAGGCGGTGGGGAGTGCGGCGGAGGGCGGCGAGGACGTGGTGTCTGCTGGGGGCGCGAGCCAGGCTCGGGAGGGGGTGGGTGCGAGATGACACTTCGCACTTGGTATGTATCTCGGTAGAGTTTAAGGCGTGAGGGTTCTACACATTCGCCACGGCCCGGCGAGATGCATCTCGTTCCTCTCACGCGCTGTTATCAGTAGTGTTTTGCGCGGCAGGGTGACGCCCAGTTGGCAGCCAGGGTGGGTTGAGAAGCTGGGGCTCTTTGTCTAGAATGGGCTTGTGGGGAGGTGATCTGGTGGGTTTCTGGAAGACAGGTCGAGGGTAAAAGGTCTGTGATTTTGGCTGATATGCGGATCTTGATTAACCTGACACTTGAATCTAGACTTGCGGCGTTGAACCCTGCCATTTCCGGATTCGGGAACGCGATGAGGCGCGAATGTGTCAATGTCGGCGTTACAAGTTGGCCAGACGATGGCACAGCATGGACTGGACGATTGGCCGCTCCGACCGCCCCCCACCACGCGGCCAACATTGATCATGAGACGGGATGGGACGGGATGAGACTCGTTGGCGGTTAAGATGGTTGGCCCACAGCCCCAACCCAACGTTGTCACTGAAGCTCAGCGGCACCTCCTTTTGCGGCGGACTTGTATATAAGACGTATCCAGTTGCACAGACACCATCCCAGGAACAGACCCGAGTCTGCATCCATTACTCTACTCTTCCCAGTCCCCTTCCCACCCAAACCCCTTCCTCGCCAGAATGAGCAGCCCAACCCCCGCCAACCCCCCCCCGTCCGCCAACACACCGGCTCCGGCTCCGGCCCCGGCCCCGGCCCCGGCCCCGGCCAAACCAAAAAACCAGCACCAGAAGCAGAAAGAACCGACCAGACCGACCCTACCAGAACCATCCCCCGCCTCCCGCTCCAGCGCGTCGTCCAGCCACGGGCCCCTCACGTCCAACGGCTACACGCCCAACCCGCGACGACGACGACAGGCCATGCCCCCCAACCAGCCACCCCCGCGTCTGCGCCGCGAAAACGCCATGAACCCGCTATCCTTCGCACCGCATTCTGCGGCGTTGTCGGCGGCGTGGGATCCGTACCGCGGTTCCAGGGCCGGGTCGTCGCGGCCGCCGCGGGATGCTGCGGGGGCTGGGCGCGGGAAGGGGTTGGCTCGTGATGATGATGATGATGGTGATGGTGGTGATGATGGTGATGGTGATGGTGATGGGGGTGGTGATGGGGGTCCGGCGGTGTAGGGCGGTGTATCTATCGGATGGGGAGCTGGGGATGGAATGGGGCCGGAGGTGGTTGGTTGGGTGGTGGGTTGTTGTTGTGGCTTGGGGGTGGGACGGCGAGAGAATGGGGCTGGGTATTGGTTGGGAATTGGGTTTGGGATAGAGTGTGTAGCCTGGTGTTGTCTTGATAGATGATGGTTGATTTCGTTATTGCTCTTGGTCTGATTGGATTTGATGATTCGCCAACGTGAGTTCCGAAAGAAAGGAGGAAACGGCGGAAAGCCCACCAAAACCTACCTACATCTTGCGTTGTTAGCCCGAGTAGTGTGATGTATGCAATGCCCAGAGGTGACCTCGGGAGGGAGTTGCTGTCCAGGGTAGTTACCTACCTACCTACCTAACCTACCTAGGTAGTCAGGACCTGAAATGGCCTGTCTCACTTGTACAGGACTGAGCGCACTGCTTGGCACGACGCAGGCAGAACTGTGGCTCGAATAATGGCGAACAGAAGAACTACTAAAACTTTCCATGTACAAGCAGCACAAACGAAACGAATGAAAGAAGGGATTAGCGTCGACCGTGGGTCGGCCCAAGAAAGAATGGAGTCGGCGGGGACTTTCGACACTCCCATAAGTTGTAACCTCGCCCCTTGCAGCACAAGCCCCTGATGCTGCCAAGCCCTGCCGCCCAACCATCCGATAAAACGCCCAGAACAGAACCCGGCGCGAGCCCACGCAACGGCCGAGTAAGCCGCCAACGGCCGGCCCCCCTCGGCCCCCATCGTACAACAACCCGACCACGCCCTCTTACTGGGGCAACGGCGGCCCGCACAGAAACACCGACCGGGCAGCCCGTCAGGCGCGCTTCGGCTTGCGCGGCAGGCCCATGGCGCGGCGCTGCTGCAGATCGCCCTCGGCCAGCCACTTGCCGGCCTTGACCAGCTGGACGACGTTGGTGACCTGCTTGAAGGCCATGACGGGGAAGCTGACGCCGGCGAGGACCCAGGGCCAGAAGCTGTCCATCTTGTTGGCGCGGGCGAGCTCGAGCGCGCCGGCGCTGTAGGGGTTGGTGAAGAGGTGGCGCAGCAGCGACGAGTTGACCTGGGCGCCCTGGTGGATGGCGGCGGCCGCGTGGTCGGGCACCGTCTGCAGGAGGGACGGCGACAGCAGCGGCGACGAGAAGGAGAGCAGGTACAGCGCGATGAAGAAGGCCTCGTTGGCGGCGCAGGCGATGAAGAGGACCGTCTTGTTGGTGTAGTAGAGCGACAGCAGGCGGCTGCGCGACTTGTCGACGTTCTTGTGGCTGTTCTCGGTGCCGCCCATGGCGAGCGTGGCGTACATGTGCATGTAGTGGCTGGCGAGGTCGAGCGAGATGAGGCCCTGGAACAGCAGCGCCCAGCGCGGGAAGGCCGACGACAGGAAGACGATCAGGCACGCCGTGGTGCAGCGGTCCGTCACCATGTCGAGCACGGCGCCGAAGCGCGTCGACTGCTCAAACAGGCGCGCCGCGTAGCCGTCGAGGGCGTCGAGGAGGCACGACACCGTGTAGAGGAGCGTGCAGGTGCGCGGGTGCAGCGGCATGTAGTAGAGCGACGCGAAGGCGAGGACGATGCGCGAGTAGCCTGGCGGGCCGCGGCGTTAGCAGGTGGGGGGAGGGGTTTGCTCTTGCGCGCGCATGCCGTTCCGCCGCATTCCTTACCAATGATGTTTGGCCAGAGCAGGAAGATGTTCTCGCGCGGCTCGGTATCCGCAACACCCCCAGCCTCGTCGTGGGCGCTTCCGTTGCCGGTGCGCTGGCGATCCTGCTCCTTGGGTTCCGGGGAGGCCGCTGCCGGGCCCTGGCGCCGATTCTTTGGTCCAGCCATGATGTGCACGCGGTCTACTCGAGGGTCGTCCAGCGGCGCAAGTGCCCTTCTCGTCCTCGTCGCGTGGGATCAATGATGCTGATGAGTCTTCCTCTTGCGGATTCCGCGGGAGCCCGAGCTTCTCGGATGGCGCGGAAAGTGGCGTGGCTGCAGGTCGCGGGAACGGGAGTCGGTGCGGGCGTCGAAGCTCGTCGGTGATGTTGGTGGGACGGAAAATAGGTATGAAGGAGCGGAAGGAGCGTCGTTGAAGACGGGCCGGGTAGAATGAGATGAATCGCCAAGGTCTCACATACGATGCCTTGATGACGGGATGTGGCATTGGCTTGGATGGGCCTGAATTTTTGGCTTAGCCAGGTATGTAGGTAGGGTCTTGGCGGAGGCTGATAGTGGCAAGGGGATGCCGATAAGAACCAGTATGGCATGACGCGCGAGGTGGGAATGTGGACCGCCCCTGCGAAAGCCGATTGCCAGGCTGGCGGATGTCCCCCCCCCTGGTTCTTGATGGAATCTGATGTTCGCATCGTCCGATGAGGAAACGAATGGATACGAGACGCCCAACGACGCTGCGTCTCCTATGGTTCCTCTCTCCGCATGGCTTCATTTCTTGTTTCTTGTTATACGCCGGCGGAGTCGGTTGGTCGGAAGGCGATTTTGCAGCCCCGACGAGTAGTTACGAGTCTTCGATGCGCGCCACGAGCCAGTGGTTGCAGGCTGGCCTCCATTTGCCCGGTTCTTCAGCTTCGCAGGCCTCTCAAACCAGACAGTACTGGACTGTCATATGCACAACCTGATCAGAGGCGCGGGACATTCCGCCGACGAGGTCGTCCACGGATCGGATGCGCGTCGACTTGAGTTGCAGGTGCGCCGTACTTCGGGCGCTTGGCCTGGCTTCCCACCCCCTCATGCGCAAACTGCAAACTGCCAACACAACGGTTGTTTGCTGCAGCCGCATCGCTAACGCGGGCACTTTCGATCAGCCGTCGCTAGTCGGCCGTAGCGGTACCGGTGCTGCACGCAGGGCGGCATAGTTGGCCCGGCGGAGGGCTGTCTGTGTCCTGCTGGTGTTGCACCGAGACCCGATGTGTTCACACCACAGGGCATCCGTAGAGTCCCGAGCATTATGGATACTACTAGGCTTTGGAGTTTTCCCGCTGTCTTACGCGATATTCCCAGCCGGCTGAGCGAGATGGGTTGTTACCCAACAGACGGCAGTGAAGATTGCCCATTTTCTCCTTCTCGGGTGGGGGTTTGCGCCCGGTACATATTATCCGTGGTCGGTACATGGGCTAGTGACCCGACCCCACCAAGACCGACCCCCTGCGCTGGCAAGGGTCTTGCCCGCAGCTTCTGTTGCCGGCTGGGGATCCGGACGGGGACTGACTGCTGCGCGCGTTAGGTACGCGCAGTGGATGTGCGTTTTTTATTTCCTACCTTTTTCCGCGCTTCTCGTTGGCCCCTCCCGTGGACTCTCAGCCTGCCTGACATCTGATTGCTCGTCCCACCGATCTCGGGCAACGCCAAGCCTTCCCTTGCCCCTCGCACAGCGCCATCTTTCGTCCGGCGTGAAGTCTCTCAGCCGAAGCCGCCCGCACCTGTCCCAAGTGAGTCTCGGTCTCTCTTGACTCCATTCATAGCGTCGGTTTAAGAAACCAACCCCGGGCCCCAACCTGCCGATCTTCTGCCTCTTGGGCACTTGTCCCTGCCTCGCGTCCGCCTGCGGGGTCGTCAAACTTCGTTCCTGGACCCGCCGCTCGGCTCTGCACGATCTGCGCCGATTCAAATCAGTAAAAACAGCAAAGGCTCTCCCCTTTGACGACGCTTCCCGTCCGCCGGAACCGTCCTATCACCTCCGATCCTGACACGAGCCGCAGCTTCGCCGGTCCTCTCGCAGCGCCTCGGCGACACCCCGGTCGAGATACGATACTGTACAGATTGCGTGTCTACGCCACAATATCGACATTTCCGCCGTGGGGTCTTTAGTCGCCAACACATCCCGCCCGTCCATCGCTTGGGCACGCCTGCATCCGCGTGGGGCGCGACCAAACCACCGGTACTCACCGGTTGCCACCGCCTGTGTACAAATAGCGCGGCAGGATCCTCTGCCCGGCACCCACCCCGAGCCTTGTTCTGCACTTCCCCTGCGGCGCTCGCATCACGAGACGACAGACGGTAGACCAACACTGACATCCGACGAAAAAAAGACAACAAGACACGATGGCGGACCGGCATCCGACCCTCTCGCAGGCCTTTGCGGAGCGGGCCAAGACGGCGTCGCACCCGCTCTCGCGGTACCTCCTCCGGCTGATGGACGTCAAGGCGTCCAACCTGTGCCTCAGCGCGGACGTGACGACGGCGCGCGACCTGCTGGCGCTGGCGGACAAGGTGGGCCCGTCGATCGTGGTGCTCAAGACGCACTACGACCTGATCGCGGGGTGGGACTACAACCCGCAGACGGGCACGGGGGCGCGGCTGGCGGCGCTGGCGCGCAAGCACGGGTTCCTCATCTTTGAGGACCGCAAGTTTGTCGACATTGGCAAGACGGTGCAGATGCAGTACACGGCGGGCACGGCGCGCATCGTGGACTGGGCGCACATCACCAACGCCAACATCGACGCGGGCAAGGACATGGTGCGCGCCATGGCCGAGGCGGCGGCCAAGTGGAAGGCGCGCATCAACTACGGCGTGCGGACGTCGGTCACGGTCGGCACGCCCGAGTCGGACCGGTTCGACGACGAGGGCGGGAACGGGAACGGGAACGGGAACGGGAACGGGAACGGGAACGGGGGTGGGAATGGGAACGGGGGTGGGAATGGGAATGGGAACGACGACGAGGATCGGGGAGGGAAAGGAGGCGAGGCCGGCCGGCGGCTCGACGTGGGGGAGCAGCAGCGGGACCACGGCAAAGACGGCGAGGGCCGGAAGGGGAGCATCGTGTCGGTGACGACGGTGACGCAGTCGTTTGAGCCGGCCGACCCGCCGCGGCCGCACACGACGGACGCGCGGGGCGGCGCGCCCGAGGTCGTGTTCGCCGACATGGAGGAGGCGCCCATGGACCGCGGCCTGCTGCTGCTGGCGCAGATGTCGACCACGGGCTGCCTCATGACGGCGGCCTACACGCAGGCCTGCGTCGAGGCGGCGCGCGAGAACCGCGACTTTGTCATGGGCTACGTGGCGCAGGAGTGCCTCAACACGGCCGCCGACGACACCTTTGTCCACATGACGCCCGGCTGCAAGCTGCCGCCGGCGGGCGAGGAGGAGCACGGCCCGCTGGAGGGCGACGGCCTCGGGCAGCAGTACAACACGCCGGACCGGCTCATCGGCGTGCTCGGCACCGACATTGTCATTGTCGGGCGCGGCATCATCGCGGCGGACGACCCGCCGTCGGAGGCGGAGCGCTACAGGCGGAAGGCGTGGAAGGCGTATCTGGCGCGGCTGGAATAGGGGGGTTCCGGGGCGGGGGAGGGAGCGGAGCGAGGCAGCTGGGACTTGGGAGAATGAGGAAGAAAAAAAAGGGTGGCGAGTGGGGGCCGCTACAAGCGAGCAGCGGCGTTTTTCGGGGGCCTATAGACCGGGCCTGCGGTGCAGTCGTGCGTGGATGGCCGGTTTGTCGGCAGGTTGTGTTTTGCAGATTCATACACTCCCTGGCTTCTGCTGCCCTTGTTCTTTCTGTGCGGGCAGCTGCTAGAGAGTGTATGTAGTATGTACCAAGTGCCTGGAGTTGACCGGAGCCGAGTCGTGTGCATGTGCAATTTAATACCGGGGCCACGGGCGGGACGGCCACTAACGACTGCGCTTGGCGACAGGGGCGAGTTGCCAGTTCCACATGTCCGCCCAACCCCAGGCGTTTCATGCTTACAAATTCACATCAGCATGTCGCGTCGCATCGGAATCCGTGACGGGCGAGACGACTGAACCAGGTGCATTGCGCGCGCGTGCTCTGAACCCCGGGGCTTTTTTACGTGAAGCAGCCGCTAGCTGGACCCGACGCGACCCGTGGTCTCCACCCCGCATGCCATTGACGAGCGCCGAAGACGGCGCGCCCGGGGACTGGGACGAGGGCGCATCGGCAGCGCCAGCGGCAGCGCCAGCGCCCACGTCAGCCGCGCTCCGGCCGCCGCTGCGCAGACGGCGGCGGACAGTTGTTTCGTGTGCCGAGTGCCACCGGCGGAAACAGAAGGTGCGTCTTGGCACGGGCTTGGGCAGGCGCCAGAACCACCACTCACAGGCCCCTTCCCCGCGCAGTGCGATCGCAAATTCCCCTGCACCAACTGCGTCTCGCGCAACAAGCAAAACTCGTGCCGCTACGAGACGGGCGCGCCGACGGCCAGGAAACCACCGCTCCCCGCGGACAACCCCACGGCCATCAACCCGGGCCCTGCCCCGGTCCGTGTCGCCGCCGGCACCCTCTCCGTGACCCCGTCCCAGCCGTCCCTTCTCAGCACCCAAACCCCCGCCGCGGACACCCCCGACACCGCCGCCCCGTCATTCGGCTACACGCTCTCCAACACCAACCCCGCCTCAACAACCCTCGCTATCCTCCACAAACTAACCACATCTCCCACCCCGTCCCCGTCCCCGTCCCCGTCCCCGTCCCTCTCTCCCCCCTCCACCACTACCGCCGCCTCTACCTCCAACCCCCCCCCCCCCCCCCCCCCCCCCCCCCCCCCCCCCCCCCCCCCCCCCCAACCCCCTCCCCAACCCCCCCCAGCCACAACCCCCCCCCAGCGACGACACCGCCGCCCCGCCCCCCCTACCCGCCAGCGTCGCGCGCTACCGCCTGCTGCTGCGCCAGCTGCCGCCGCGCGCGTCCGTCGCGCGCCTGGCCGCCGTCTACTTCCGCGACTTCAGCTGGCAGTATGCCGTGTTCGAGGCCGACGCGTTCGCGCGCGCGCTCGACGCGTGGTACCGCGTGCCGTTCGCGGCGCTCGTGCGCGCGCGCGAGCTGCGCGCCTTTCCCGCGCTGGTGTTCCAGGTTTGTGCTGTCGCGCTGCTGTCGCTGGGGAAGGGGGCCGGAGAGGAAGGGGGTAGGAGGGGGGGGGAGGAGGAGGAAGAGGAAGAGATCTGGGAGGGTCTGCGGTATGCTGGGGGTGGCGGGGTCGGTGCCGAGGAGCTGGCGGCTGAGTGGAGCGGGTTTGGGGTTGAGGTGCTTGAGTGTCTGGGGAAGCGCGGGATGGGGGTTACGACGGTGCTGGCGGGGTGGGTTAGGGCGCTGTGGCTCAAGTATGGGGGGCTGGTCACCGAGTCGGTGAGTGCTGTCTGTTTTGTCTGGGGCCGGGGGAGATGGGGATTCGGGCGAGACGGCCGGCTGACCAGCACAGTGGCATGCCATCGGCGCGGCGATCCGCGACGCCCAGGAGATCGGCCTGCACCGCGACAGCCTCGACCCGCAGCCGGCGAGCGACGACCCCGGCGACGTGATCCGGAACCAGTGGGCGATCGAGTGCCGCCGCAAGACGTGGATGACGCTGACGCTGTGGGACATCCACATGGCCGTTGTGCTCGGCCGCCCGACGACGACCAACCTCGACCTGGCGCCGCCGTCGCTGCCGGTGGACGCGCCCCTGGTGGGGGACGGGGCACGGCACACAACCCCTGTCCGGCCGCGCACCGCGAACGACCCCCCCACGGCCGTGACGCGCGCGCGCTGGGTGTACCGTTTGCTGCAGCCGCTGCGCCAGATCATCGAGCTGGAGAAGCAGGGCCCCTGCCCCAACGACTTTGCGGCGGTCGACCGGGTGCACGACGAGCTGCTGCGCCTCGACGCGCAGACGCCCGCCTTCCTGCGGCGCGAGAACCCCGACACCCGGTGGGACGGCTTGCCCGAGTGCCACTGGCTGCCCATGGGCCGCATCACGCTGCAGCAGATGCTGCCCTTCGCGCTGATGGCGCTGCACCGGCCCTACATCTTCACGCGGCCGGCGAGCCGGACCGCGGCGCTCCGGGCCAGCCTGGCCATGCTGCGCGCGCAGACGCTGCACTTTCAGGCGCTCAGGCCGCAGATGTACAAGACGTGGGTCGAGTCTCGACGCGGGCCCCCCCCCCGTGCGCAGGACGGACGGACGGACGGACGGGTAGGCAGCTGACCCGCGCGCTGCAGATTCTCCCTCTTCTTCGGCACCTTCGACGCCATCGTGCTCATGGCCTCCATCTACATCCTCTTCCCCGCCGAGCACGCCGACCTGCGGCCCAGCGCGCTGCAGCACTTCCGCTGGGCCAGGACGCGCTTCGAGGCCATGGCCGACCGCAACCCCCTCGCGCGCGCCGCCCTGGGCGTCCTGGCCGCCATCTGCCTGCGCCTGAAGAAGTCCCTGGGCATCCCCGCGCACGCCGCGCTCGCGCTGTCCTCGCCCGCCAGCAGCGGCAGCACCGTCTCCGACACCCGCACGCGCACCGACAGCACCGCCCGGGACACCCCCGGCACCGCCGCCACGGACCCGTCCCCGCCCGCCCAGCCCCCCTCCCAGTCCGCCGGCCTCAACCTCGATCTCGGCCCAGCCCTGTTCCCCAGCGACCTCCCCAACCCAGCAACCACCACCACCACCGCTAGCCCCCCCTTTTTCGACTGGAGCCAGCCAGTCCCCCCGGACTTCGACTGGTCCAGCCTGCAGCCCATCTACGCCACCAGCGACCTGTGCTACCACGACCTGGTCGGCACCGCAGCGGTCGCTACCGACACAGCTACAGCCGGGACGTGGGGCCACGGCCACGGCCCCGACCCGGGGATGCATGTAAGCCTGGACCTGGACCTGGACCTGGGCGCGGGCGGCCATGCGGCCAGTTTGCCGGGGCCCCTGCCGATGGGGCCCGGGGAGGATGTGGGGATGGCCGGGGTGAGTCTGTTCGGGGGGGACTTTGCCGACGATAGTGTTTGGAGTCTGTTCAACCACTACGCGCCGCTCTGATCTGAGGTGGGCTCTTTTCTTTTCTTTTTTTTTTCTTTTTTCTGAAAAGAAAAATAGAAAGACAAGACGAGGTGGAGATGGATTACATGGTTGATATTTTGCCCGGGGACGACGGCATCTGCCACTCACCAACCCCGGTTCTGTCTGCAAATCTCGACACGCGGGCTCCTGGCCCGCCAGTCATACAACAATACGAGCCCACCCTCCGTCGGGGGCCAACTTACGAACCAGAGATATACAACCCCTGTCAGATCCGACGATGCCATATCCCTCCTACACTCGTCCGTGCTTCTGCGCGGCGGCCTAGGCCTTGCTCGCCCTGACCCTCGTCTCCGGCGGGTGGTCGTCGCGGCCAAACTTGCAAAACGGATGGGTGCACACGCCGTCCCGGACACTGGGGCACTGACGCGGCGCGGCCAGCAGGGTCAGCGGCTGCCGTCTCACACCAACACAACGACGACGCTCCCGGGAAAAAAGAAAAAAAAGAAGATAACATACATGGTGGCCGTAGATGCAGTCCTCCACCTCGCACGCCTGTCCGTTAGAGCAGGGGTTGAGGCGCGTCAGCAGGGCGATGGCCGCCAGCTCGTCCTTGGTCGGCTGGTACCGGTGCTCAAACATGCAGGCCGTGCCCTTGCTGCAGGGCCCGCGCAGGTAGTGGTTGTTGCAGAGCTTGTTGTGGTCTTTGCGCTTCTTGATCCTGTCCAGCGCCGCCGGCGAGACCTGGAGCAGCGGGTCGAGGCCGCGCGGGCCGGGTTTCCTTTGTCCCCGTCAGTCGTTGCCTCGGCGAAGAGAAGAGAGAAGAAAGAAAAAGGCCGCTCACCACGGCGCCGGCTTTGGCGCCGGCTGCTGGCGGCCCGAGCTGGCGGGTTTGGCCTGGATGGGGAATGTCAGCACGGGCGGGGGGGTGCCGTTCTTGATGACTCTAGCATAAGTGGTGGCGGGGGCCGGTGCCGGGGTCGATGCCGCCGATGTGGCCGGTGTCGAGGTGCTGCCGCTGGTCACGCTGGCCGTCCTGGGCCCCGCCTCGGACACGACGGACTCGACCGACGAGTCGAGCAGGGCGCGGCCGACCAGCTTCTCGGACCGGAAGAGGTTGTGGTTCAGGTTCAGGATGTTGACCCCCGTGGAGCTGAGCTCGCGGACGGTGGGGATGCCCTCGAGGACGGTGACGCGGACGCGGACCGGGGGGTCCTGGAAAAGCTCGTCCAGGAACGGGGCATACCCGGCGTCGTGGGATATGCCGAGGATGACCTGTTTGCAGTTGCTGTTGTTGAGATGCCATTTTGTTGTTTCTGGGGCCGCGCGTTAGCACCATCCGCCGTCGCCGCCGTCGGGGCATACCTTTCACTTTGTTGTCGGCCCTCTCTTTCCCGTGGCCGACGTCCACAAAATCAAAACTTGCCTTGGCCTGGGTAAAGCCCAAGGTGAAATCCTTGAGGCGGGTTTCGCTGTCGAGACAGCCGTCCCGGCGCATAGCCCGGCAGAGACCGGCCAGGTTGGCATAGACCTTGGCAATCACCTCCAGGCCGCTGGCATGCACGCCGCATTCGCCGAGGATGGCGGACCGCAGAGCGTACGCGGCCTTCTTGCCGCCTTCCACCCCTTGCTTGATGAAATCTTCCTTGAACTGCGTGGAGGCCGGTGTAAGCGCGACGGACAGACAG
>MU853413.1:18750-34225 GCA_033297235.1 Trichocladium antarcticum
AAGCAGGCAATCGCCGTCTATCAGGACAATGACATAAGGATTGTTAGTCTTCAAATACTGGTTGTCGTGGATTACGGTTTCGCGCTGCACAGCATGCACTTCCAGTTGCTGGAGCTGCTGCTGCAGCTCTCGTCTTGACCGCGTCGCATCGATGAGGTCTAGCTCCAGGTCCCGCACCCGGCCCACCAGGCTGGCGTTTTCGGTCCGCAGACTAGACTCGATGGATTCCAAATACACGATGAGATCCTATGTAGTTTGGCCAAGCATCAGAGGACGCCATCGATCGCTCCGCCGCCGGTCCATCGAAGCCATACCTTGATCAAGCTTTCCTGCGAGTCCCGGTGCGCCGCGAGACTCTGGTATCGGTGGACAAAATCGGCGAGGCCGTTGGTAGCAGCATCCATGGTCGCCGGCCGTTGATGGAGGGGCGCGTTGTGGATGTGTTACTCTCCCTTGCAAGGGTAGCTCGGTCGGTAGCAATGCCGGGTGGCGCTCGCCCGGAACGGTTGTTGGGCAAATAATATTAGATTGGGATGCTCGCAATGGCGAAATCGTCGCGGTCGTTTCTTGTTTCACCCGCGAGTCCCATTGATGGAAGCGAAGCGGTTGTTGTTTTTCCTTTCCTTGGCGAATTCGATGAAACGGAATGGGCCATCAATGGAAGTGGCCGTAGAGAAGACGAAGCCAAGGTAGGTCGGTGCCCGAGACACGACGGGATGGAAGGATGTCCTGTGATTCTGCAGCACGCCCCCCCCCACCCCTCCTATTCGCCCGCGTTCTGGGCCTGTACTACAGAGCAGATGCTGCCCGTGGAGCCGTGGTTGCAGGCGCGGTTGCAGGCGCTCAGGCGCTCGCTCGGCAGGCGCAGCCGCCGCCGCCGCCAGCCCAGCGGGTTTAAGTTTACGGCGGGGCAGGGCACCTGCGGGCAAAAGGCGCGCTATACCTGCCGCTGTACCGTCGTGGTTGAGCCTGAGTCGTCCCTGTTGCTCCACGTGCGAGATCCAAGGATGTGCCCACCCACTGCATCCATTCGGGGTTGCTTCTGACGACCACGTTGCCGAACTGTCGATGAGTTGTTTGCGCGCGGCTTCTATCTGATCTCCAAGCCCAGCGCGCTTCTCAGTATTTTGTCGTGTCGCACTGCAGAGGCAGGCGAATCCAACTGGTGGTATCCGTACGCCGTATTTGCAGCCCCACTCCTTCCCGGCAGCGACTAATATTATCACTCAGACTCGGCCTGGCAAGCCAATCCCCGCAGCTCCGTCACAGACCACACAGCACACCTCGAACCACCGACGGCCCTCGACACCAACCACAACCACAACCACAACCACAACCACAACCACAACCACAACCGCCGCCGCCAGCATGTCGCACCCCCGCGTAGAAGAAGTGTCCGACAGCGACGACGAAGTCGCCATGTCCGACCCCTCCGAGGACGACATCGACGACTTTGTCGACTCGGACATCCTGCGTCAGATCAGCAAACCCAGCAGCACCCGCCGCGCGCCGCCGCCCTCCCAACCCCCCGCAGCGCGCGGCGGCGGCGGCGGCGGCAGCGGCGGCCCCCCGCCAACCATGGCGGCCCCCCTCGCCCAACCCGCCGGCTACCCCCAGATGCACACGACCACGGACGAGTCCGCGTACAAGGCCTTCCAGTGCCTGTACCCGGTCTACTTCGACGCGACCCGGACGCGGGCCCAGGGGCGGCGCGTCGCGCGCGCCCTCGCGGTGCGCAACCCGCTCGCGACCGAGATCGTGCACGCGTGCGCCAACCTGCGGCTGCAGACGGTGCTGGAGGCGGGCAAGCTGCACCCGCAGGACTGGGCGAACCCGGGCCGGGTCAAGGTCAATCTCAGTCTCGGCGGCAGCGCCAGTGGAGGAGGAGGAGGAGGAGGAGGAGGAGGACCGCGGGTCAAGAACAAGCACCACCTGTATGTGCTGGTGGCGGCGCACCTGCGGGCGCACCCGACGACGGACGACAGCGCGGCGCTGCGGGTGGTGGTGCGGGGGGCGCCGCCGCCGCCGCAGCTGGAGCGGGGCCAGGCGTGGCCGCGGCCGGCGGTGCCGCGCGGGTGGACGATGGGGGAGCTGCTGCCGTACTACAGCCCCGCGATGACGGGCGGCGGGGTGAGTGAGAATTTCCTCAAGGACATGATGAAGGAGATGCAGGGGCAGGGCGGCGGCGCCGGGGGCGCGGGGGGAATGGACATGGCGAGTTTGTTGGCTGCCGCGGGGGGCGGGGGGATGGGGGCGCTGGGCGGGGCTGCGGGGGGGGGGGGGGGGGGGGGGATGGCGCAAAACAGAAACGAACCCTCTGTCGGTCTGGCATGGTACCAGTAGAAAAAAACCCCTTGGCCAAGCAAGCATGTCATTAAACAGTCAACAGTCCCTGCACTCTATAGGGGGGTATCCTGAAGCATACACCATCTTAATCCCTCCCTCCCTCCCTCCCTCTCTCCCACCTCACACAACAGCAAACCGGCCCTGCAGCCCCTCCCACTCCCTGGACCCCACAATCTGCACCTCCCCCCCGACTCGCTTCCCACCATCCCCCCCAGGCAGCCTGATCTGCAACCTGGCAGCAGCCGGCCTCTTCCCACTCGCCCCAGCAGCAGCAGCAGCCCCCGGCCTCCCCGCCAACGCCCTCCCCTTCCGCGCAACCTCGTCCGCCCAGCCCTTCCACTCAGCCCACTCCTCCGCCTGCCTCGCGGCATGATACTGCGGCGTGCTCCGCGCGGGCTTCCACCCGGCCCTGTTGCCGCGCGGCAGCGTCCCGAGGTCAAAGACCGTCGCGGCGGCGGCGAGATCCACGAGCTCGGCCAGCACGGCACGGCCCTCGGACGCAAGCATGGCGACGCGGCGCTGCTCGGCGGCGGCCGGCGACGGCGACGGCGGCGGTTTCGCGACGAGCGGCGCGGCGAGCCAGTCCAGCTCGGCCTGCTGGGCGAGGCGGGCGCGGCGGCTGTCCTCGCGCAGGAAGCGCACGGCGGCCTGCAGGGCGGCCATGTCGGCCTTGAGCGCGTCCATCTCGCGGGCCGTGGCGACGGCGCGCTCCTGGTTTGCGCGCGCGCCGGCCTCGCCGCTGCCGGCCGCGCCGCCCGACGCGGCGCGGCCGGTGCTGCTGCTGCTGCTGCTGCTGGCGAGCGTCTTCCACTTGTCGCGGTCGAGCTCGAGGGTTTTGAGCTCGCGGTCCTGCTTGGCCATGTTCTCCGACAGGGTGGCGATCTGGTCGTGGGCGAGGGTGATTTGGGCCTCGAGCTCGCTGATGCGCGAGGTTTTGGCCTTGGCGTCGCGCATGCGCGACTCGAGCGTCTCGATCTTGACCTGGGCCGTGCTAAAGTCCTCGTCGCGGACGGCCATGGCGCGGCGGGCGTCGTTGACCTCGTCCTTGAGACGCCGGACTTCGGCCTCGGTGTCGACGGGGACGTTCTTGAGCGTCTTGAGCTCCTGGCTGCGCAGGATCCAGGGCGCGGTGCTGCGTTCGAATTCCTGTGTCTGGCCGAGGTCGGTGCTGACGGCGGCGAGGTCGGATATCTGCGCGGTCACGACGCGCAGCTTGTTGAGATAGGTCGAGAAGAGGTCGGCCTCGCTGGAGCTGAAGGAGTGCATGGCCGTGTTCTGGACGCATGTCTGCACGTCGACGTACGTGTGCGGCTCTGTCCTCCCCTCCTCGCGCACCAGTCGGTGGAGGTCGAGGCCGATCCGCCGCGCCATGTCGGCCAGCTCCCCTGTCGCGACTTCGCACTGCTCGAACGCCCCCAGCGTGTCGGGCGTGAGGGACAGCGACCGAGACTTCAAGTCCTCCAGGGCGCGGACGGTCTTGCCGGCAATGACCTTTGTGCTGCGTGTCTGGGCGACCACGCCCTCGGCCTTCTTGGCGAAGTACTGGCCGAGCTCGTCCTCGTCGCTGCTGGGCGGCACCGCGCGCCGGACCATGGCCCGCGCGGTTGCGAAGGCGACGGCGGCCGACTCCAGGTGGCTCTGCATGAGCAGGGCGCGCATGTGTATGTCGTCGGCGAAGCTCTCCAGGTCGTTCGAGATGTGCACCTCGCCCAGGTGGGTCATGAGCGCGATCGTGCGCTGCAGCTCGGCCGCGCACTGCTGCTCCTTCAGATCATCGCGCCGCAGGCCGTCGATCCAGCCGTTCAGGGCCCTCTCGACGGGCTCCAGCTCGTACAGCGCGCCCTCGTACTGGGCAAACTGCTCGGGCGAGCAGTGGCCGATGGCATTGGCGAAGCGGTCGCACATGCACGAAACCCAGGTGAGCTTGTCGACGGCCGCGCAGCCCTCAAAGACGTCGTCCTCGTGGCCGGGATGCGGCTGGCCGTTGACGCGCTCCTTGATGAAGCCGTTGAGCAGGTTCGCCTTGAAGGCCAGCCTCTTGAACCGCAGCAGCGCGAGCACCGAGTCCCGGTCAGCCTGGTACGTGTCGGGCAGGAACATCTTGACGATCCCAAGGTGCTGCTCGGCCTCGTGGGCCTCCATGCGCTGCAGCTCCAGATCGATGGTCTTGACCTGCGTCTTGGCCGCCGAGAGCTGCAGCTTCATGTTCAGGTCCATCATGGCCCGCGACCGGCTGTTCAGCTGCTCCGATTCGTTCTCGGTCACGGCGTGCGACGCGCGGATGTCCTCCAGGTCGCCCTGCAGGCTCGTGACCAGCTCGCGGAATCGGGACAGCGTGTACTCCATGTCCTCGGCCGCCTCCTTCTGCAGGGCTGCCTGGCGGATCTGCTCGGCGATGACGGCGTCCTTGAGCTCCATCTCGTCCTCCATCTCCCTTTCGTTCTGCACGTGGTTGATCTCGAGCTCGTCGTTGATTTCCTTGAGCGCCTCCAGGTCGTCGATGACGGCCTTGAGCTCCTTGATTTCCTCGGACTGGTTCATGGTCTGCTCGGTGAGGCTCTCGATGATGTCCTCGGCCCCGAGCGCGTTGTTGAGCTGCTCCCGGAGATCCTCGACCGCGGATTCTGTCCGGGTCAGGGTTTCCCGGCAGGTGGCATACTGGTCCTTGACCGTGTCGAATTCGCACACGTCCTCCTCGAGCCCCTTGATCTGGTCCCTCAACTCCTCCTCCTGCTCCTGCGACAGATCGCGGAGGCGCAGGAGCGCCTCGCGCAGACGCTCGTTGTTCCGCTCCATCTGCAGCCAGCCGGTGCTTTCCCTCTCTTCGGACGACATGCCCTTGGTGTACTCGGCGTTCTCCTCGCGGAGGATCTCGGCCTCGAGCTCGAGCTCCTCCTTCCTCTCCTTGAGCGCGTCGAGTTCGGTCTTGTAGACCTCGGCCATCTCCTCGGCCATCTCACGGTCCAGCGTGGCGAGCTCCAGGGCAGACTCGTGGTCGGCCTGCATGTCCTCGACGTTGTAGAGGCGTGCTTCGGCCTCCTTTAGCTGTCTCTTGAGGTCGGCGATCTCCTGCTGCTGTGGCTGGTACTTGATCTGCAGGGTTTGGATGATGCGCTCGAACTTGTCGCGCTCACTCTTGGTCTTCTCGAGGGTGTTGAGCTTCTCGCGGTCCTCGATCCTCTTCTTCTCGAGCACGCGGAGCTTGGTCTTGAGGTCCTCGATCTCCTTGCCGGCGGCGGCGACGTTGGTGGAGGAGCGTGGTGCCGCGGTGGCTGCCGCCGGGGGTTTGACGGATGCCGCGGGTGGTGTCGAGGTCGAGCCGGTAAGCTTTTCGAGTGCCATGGTTCGCAGCTGGACGGGGCTGGTCGGTTGGGGGGAGTGGGAATCGTCATCGCTGCTCCTCCGCGGCGAGGGGGAGCTTCCGCTACCGCGTTTGCCGGCCGGCCTGCCATTGTCCACGCCAGAGTGGGAGCCCGACGACCCATGTCTGGCGTTGGGCGGGCGGATCGGGCTTGGTCTTGGTCCTGCGGCCAGCCGACCGCTCAGCGCGCGCGCGGGGGCGCCGACCGGCCTTGGCGCAGCGGCGGAGACCTGGCGGGCAGGTCTGGGGGCTGGCATCGGGGGCGGGGCCATGGACGTGCGAACCGCTGTGGCGGACGGGCGCGGTCTCGGGCCGACGCCGGGTCTGGCATTGGAGGGGGTGACGGTCCTCGTGATTGAGGGCGTGCCGGTTCTGGAGGGCACTCCGCTCGATGGTGTGGCGCCGAGCTGTTTCGTGGGGGATCTCGTCGGGGACTGGAGTGGGATTGCAGTTAGATGTCAGACATGGCAACGGGGCGGGGCAGCGCGGTGCCTACCCTGGCGGCACTGGAGGAGCGCGACGGCCTGGTCGCTGGGCTGGGGCTTGGGACATTCAGGCTCATGCGCTTGTTCAGGCCGGCGTCGGCGGGGGCAGAGGCTCGCGAAAGCAGGCTGCTCGGGCGCGTCTTCTTGGCGGCGGGCTTGGGCGGCGGAGGCGGCGGAGGCGGCGGCTGGGCGAGGACGGAGACTTTTGTCGGCCGCACAAACATGCCGTGGCCGGCGGGGCAGTCGAAGTAGCGCTCGCCATAGACGCTGCCGTCGTTCTTGCCGGAGTCATCGTCCAGCTCGATGCCGACCCAGTCGTCGTCGGCAAAGGCCGTCTGGCCCAGAAAGCGGATGGTGCCGGTGCGGCCGTCGCTCAGCTGGATCGTCTGTCCAATCGCTAGCTCCGACATGGTGTCGTCCGGTGACGCATGCTCGGGGGGGATGGTGGATTGGCGGGTGCGGGTGCGGGATGCTGGTGCTGGTGCTGGATGTGTGGATTGATGGATGTCGTCAAACGGACCGCGTCTGGTATGTAGGTAGTACGGAGTGGTTAGCGACGCGATCGGCCAAGCGCCGCCGCAGTGCCGTCTCCACAGCGCCAAGCAGCTTGGCAACGGCCCTGTGGAATGGATGCGTATCCGTAATTACCAGGCCCATCCAATCCGTTTGCAAGCAACGTCAACGCCAACAGTTCGTGCGCGATGGAACACGTTACACCACCTCCCGACAGAGTGGATCGACCCGGATTTGCGCCGGACCTAAAACACACGACCCGAGACATGCGCGATGGTGCCACCTCGTCTCCGCCAATCTGCACTTCCGGCGGAACCAATCCGGGTTGTTCCTGGTCATGACGAGATCTGGACATGTACAGCCGCCTGCTGCGCGTGGCACAATCACAATCACAATCGCCATCACAAACTCGGTCGGCACTTGGAGACGTAAAATCGTTAATTAGCAGAACCCCGCGCCGCCCGCCCCTCGGCTCAGAGCAGTCAGCACTCAGCAGACGTCCAATCAACCCCCCCCCCACTCAGCATCTAATACCGCTCCCCCTGCAACCCCCCCATCCCCGCGGCGCCCCTCTCCGCCGCAACCCACCCCGCGCCCCGCACCCACTCGGCCACCTCGAACCCCAGCCGGCGCTCCATCCTGTCCGCCACCAGCACGGCGGCACCGTCCCCGGCCGGCACGGGCACCCGCACGACAACCAGGCCGCCGCCCTTGACCTCGACCGCGGCCTCGGCGGCCGACGCGCACGGGTGCACGTACACGACCAGGTCGCTGCCGACGACGCCGCGCCACAGCGTCGCCATCCACTGCCAGTGGTCGACGGGCGCGTAGGCGTCGGCGATGGGCACCTCGCAGGCGAAGCGGTCCGACAGGGTGAGGGCGAAGCCGGCGGGGAGGAGCGCGATGGGGAGTTTGTTTGCGGGCGCGGCGGGGGTGTTCTGGCGGGGGCTGCTGCTGCTGTGGCGGGACGGCGGCGTGGCCGTGGGCGCGTCGGCGTCTGCGGCCGACGACGCGGTGGAGGCCGGGGCCGAGGCCGAGGAGGAGGAGGAGGAGGAGGTGGACGCGGTCCGCGGCGGCCGGTTCCGGGGCGCCGTGACAAACGCCGTCATCTCGGCCGACTTGGCGTGCCACTCGGCAATCGTCTGCAGGTACGCCGTGAACGGATTGCCCGCGCTCTCACCCATCACGACCGCGTCCCCGCCTCCACCACCAATCCCCCCTTCTCCCCCCCAGCACCGAACCTCCCACTCCCCACCCGCCCGCAGCGCGGCCCCCACAACCGCCGCGACAGCCCCCACCAGCCGCGCATCCGGGCCCTCGACCGCAATCACCGGCCCGCGCGGCGGCCCATCCGCGCCCGCCAGCGGCGGGCTGATGCGCTCCAGCACGCGCAGCTTGCTCACGTACGAGATGCCCATGACCATGGCCTCGACGCTGCGCGCCGCCGCATCACGGTCGTGCTGCGTCTGGACGGCGGCTCCCGGCCTTTCTCCAGGTGCAGGTGCAGGTCCAGTGCTGCTGCTGCTGCTGCTGCTGCTGTTGTTGTTATTGCCGTGGTATGCGGCCGAAACGGGCGGGTTGAGGATGCCCAGGCCGGTGGCGGGCGGGTTGATGTTGATGATGCCCGTGTTCAGATCGCTGGTGTCGGGCGAGGTTGGCGGCAGGTGGGTTGTTTGGAGCGGCGGGAGGCGCAGGGACTGGTCGAAGGGGTTGGTTCCGGGGCCGGCGCGCATCGGCTGCTGCTGCTGCTGCTGCTGCTGCTGCTGCTGCTGCTGATAAAGGGGTGGTTGTTGGTGGGGGTGGTGGCGGTGATGTTGCTGCTGCTGCTGCTGCGCAGCGGGGAGGGGGTGGGTTGGCCGCGGCGGGGGGGCCATGGGCGGTCCCTGGTCCCGGCCGGGGCTGCTGCGCGCCAGGAGCATGGAGGACGGCCCCGGGAGTGACTGCGGCGGGCCGCTGTAGGGGGTCTGCGGGCCGCTGCTGGTGGTGAGGGTGGCGTGCCGGAGGTGGTGGTGGCTGTTCGCTCCCGGAAAGGGCGGCGGCGGGGAGGGCAGCGCGTGGAAGTTGTGGTAGCTGCCTGCGGCGTGGTAGCGGCGGCGCTTGGCTTCCATGGGGGAGGCCATCGGCTCGTAGTCGTCGTGCATGTCGTACATGCCCCCTTGTCCGTGTCCGCCCCACGGAGGAGGGCGGCTACTCCGGCCCGCGTCGCCTCGCGACGGGGGGTTGCTCTGGCCCGGCCCTGGCGTGGGAGGCCCGTACAGGCTGCCGGGTGCTTTGGCGGCGGTGGGCGTCATGAACGGTGTCGAGGGTGTCCGCGGCGTGGCAATGTACCGGCCGCCGCACTTGGGACAGCGGTGGGGGTCCTCGCCCGGCGCCGTGGCCGGCCGTGCTGTCTGGCCGCCGCCGCTCTTGTTGCCGCGCCGTGGCTGGTATCGGTAGTCCGGGAACTGGCGCTGGTGGTGCTGCTTCTCCTCCTCGGCGAGCGCTTTCCACTGGCCCTTGCGGTCCTCGGGCTCGTTGCGCCACTGCTCGCCGATGATCTTGGAGATTTCCGGGTTGGCGAGCCCCGGGTGCTGCTGCACAACCTGCGCCTGGTGGTGCTGGCGGTAAAGGATGAAAGCTTGCGCGGGGCGTTGTGTTAGCTGACTGTTCTAGCGGTGCACATGTCTCTCTCGTGCTGTCTTCTTCGGATCAACAACACAAAGAGAAAGCACAGCAGACCGAGACAGACATCGGTAGGCGGCTTGGGGACTACCGGGGAGAAAGAGAGGTAAGCAAGCACATACCGTTCCGTGGCCGTGGCACTTTCGGCGCCGGCGTGCAGAGACAGATCAGGTCCCTGCTGGCATCAAACGGCCGCGCTGTGCCCGGGGTGTCGAGATTCAGGGCCTCGATCTTGGGACGGTTGGCCTCCTCCGTGTTGATCGAGGCCGCGCGCTTCCTGGTTATAGGGCCCAGGGGAGGGCCCGCCAAAGAAGACGGCAGGGGGCGTGCTGGCGAGGTCTCGGGTCCGTGCTGTCTCGCGGCCGCCGGCGGTGCTCCGGCCGGTTTCGCAGCCATGGCTGAGCGGGTTAGCGGACGCGTCGGCGTAGGCGTCGGCGTCGAGTGGTGCCGCGGTTGTGAGGTGGCCTCTGCCTCTGTCATTTCCTCCTGGCTGGAGACGCTGACAGTGGGCAAACGGAAGCGCGGTGGACGGTGCAAAGCAGGAGCCAGAGCCAGAGCCAGAGCCAGAGCCACACAAGCTGTCGCCGAAAAGACCTGTTCCAGCTCACTGGGGTCCCTGAAACCGGCGTGTCCTGCGTGTCTGGTCGTGAGAAAGGAAGGGCCCGGACGTGGAGAGGGGGGGGATGCGGGAGAAAGGTGCCCTGTTCTCACGCCTGCCGGCCCTGAATAATATCAAGTCAACGCCGGGCTGTGTTCTGGTTGGATTGTCTTCTTTGTGGCCCGTCCATCCCATCTACCCATCGGCCGGACCGGACAATGACGGTGCCAACTTGAATGACCTTATCCACAGCCACCCATGGTTGCTATTGTGACGGGCACGCGGCAGACCGGCCCAGCAGCGGTGTTTCCTTGACATGTCTCGGGAATGCGCCGCGCCAGGTGGAGAGCGCAGCCATGTTTCTTTGTCCCCAGCGTTTGCAGCATTCCGTTCGCAGTTTCGGCCAGCGGGGAGGCTTCGGTCCTTGCGTCCAGCCCCTCCGCCGCGCCGACAATGCCAGAGGAATTTTGCCAGATTGGCAGGAATGCGCGGCGCTGGACAAAGACCATGTCAGCCGAAACGGGCCCAGCCACCCGCCGCCCTCCTTTGCTTGCTCTTGCTTGCTTGCTTCCCTCCAACGTCCTCTCCTGCCGCCCGAGGGGCAAATTCTGCGGGAGCACGACATTGTTGGTTGCTGTGGTTTGTATGGGTTATGTGAAAGACGTCGCAGCCGAGCCGAGCGCCACACAGCCAAGCTGCTTGGATGCCCCGAAAGATGCGTACAGGAGACAACAAAAGAGCCAGATTAAGCCAGAAAAAGAGCAACGCGCGCCAACTCCAACCCGCCGCGCGATTTTCCCCGCCTACCCGTCCCCCATTCTATCATACATGCTAAAATCAGAAATGTGACGAGTTGCGCCCCGAACCCCGGCCGGCCCCCCTTCTCTCTGGCGATGCGTCGCGCCAATGCAGAACTGCCATTACAAAATAAACCCGGCGCCGGACTCGCTGGCCAGGACGCTGGCGCTGCGCCGGGCGTCCATAAACAGGTCCTCGCACTCGGCGACGTCTTGGACGTCGATCTGGGCGCGGCCATTGACCCGCGCGAGGATGCTGTCACACGTGTTAGCGCACTTCTCCACAGCCACTTGGGCAGACAACCCGAGACCCGAGACCCGAGACAGGAGACAGAAACACAAAAAAAAAACACACCTCGCGGGGGTCAGCATCTGGAGGCAGTACCGCAGGCTGATCTGCACGCCGAGCTCGGCAATCTTGTCGATGGCCGCGTCGGTGATCTGGACCGCCTCGGTGGTGGCCCGGATGCGCACGATGCGCTTGATCTCCTCGGGCTCGTACGGGTGCGTGGGGATGATCAGCAGGCGGGTCAGAAAGTCGGGCGGGACGCCGTGGGCAGCCCTGAGGTCGTCGGCCCCGCGGATCGTGGCCATGCCCCGGTTGGAGGCCAGGACGACGATGGGCGAGATGGGCGACTCGAGCGCCTTGTTCAGGTAGGTGAAGCACTCGACGTCCAGCATGTGCGCCTGCCCGGGTCAGCACGTTGTCGGCAAGGCAAACGCAGCAAACAAGGACATACCTCGTCGATGAAGAGCACGCCCGGGACGAGCTCGGCCACGCCCTGGTTGATGTACTTGCTGACCACCTTGTTGATCTCGCCGCGCAGCTTGTCCGTGATCTCGGTCATCTTGGGCTTCATCAGCTGGCCCATCATGGACATGATGTCCTGGCCGCCCTGGGGCCGCGCGTTGGCGACATCCAGGTCGTGCAGCGACACGTCCTGGACGATCTCCTTCTTCTTGTGCACCTCGCCCTTGGGGATGGGCACGTACTCCTCGGCCTCGAGGTCGAACTCGGTCGCGTAGGCGTCCGACCGGCCGACGCGCTTGCAGGCGCCCGTGTTGGTCTCGATGTAGATGACGTCGCCGACCGTGACGCGCTCCTTCTGGATGGCCTCGTAGATGCTGGGGTCGAGGCGCAGCTTCTTCTGCCCCCGCGCGCTCTTCAGCCCGATCAGCAGCGTGCTGATGGTCTTGCCGTAGCCGCCCAGCGGGTTCTCGGCCTCCTCGGGGGTCAGCTCCGTCACCTCGCCCTCGTAGACGTCCTTGGTCTCGCGGACCTTGAGCCCGATGGCCCGCCGGAAGTTCTCCATGAGCATCTCGGTCTTTTTGACCTCGGTCGAGTAGATTTCGCTGCCGGTGATGGGGCAGAACGGGATCTTGGTGCCGAGCTCCTGGCTGATGGCGAGGGCCAGCGCCGTCTTGCCCGTGCCGGGGCCGCCCGCCAGCAGCACGCCGCGGCCCGACATCTTGTGTGCCCGGACGAGGTCGACGACGACGCCGCAGGCCTGGAATCTTGTCAGCCCTCAAATCGCATGCGTCTGTTTTGTTTGCGCACCGCGTACCTCGCGTGCCGATGCCTGGCCGACAAAGCCGGCCGACTGCTTCTCGGCGATGCCATTCGCGTTGAGGCCGAGGCCCTTGATGTGTGTGTGCGCCGCAGTGCGGTTGTCGCGGCTGTTGCCGCGGACTTCGCTGATCTGGACCATGATTGCGCCGCTGGTGTGTCGAAGGTGCACTCGGGAGATTGGCGCAGGTCGGTGGATCGGATCGGAAAGTCGGACGTGCTGCGAAGAAGGACGCGCGCGCTGGCCGCTTCAAATTTCCAGGCGCGATCACTGAGCGACAAGGCAGTTTGGCAGTAACAAGGACAGTGTGTAGTACAGTGCATACACGGTGCATCTTGGGGAGTCCAGGACAACAGCCCTCGAGGAGCTCGGTCTCAGACGACACACTTCAATACACGAGCGGTACAGAAATAAATGGAGGGACCGATCGACGTGTCCGTTATATCCAACCACCAACAAGAATTACAAGACGCCATATATACCCCTATCTAACCCTCTCGAGCGATATCCCCTCCTCCTCCTCCGCGTCTCGCACCCCACCAACGGGCAACATCGGCGCCCCCTCCTCTCCTTCCCTCCCACTTCCCTCCCCCCTCCTCCCCCCCTCGACATCCCCGCCCCCGTCCCCCCTCTTCACCTCCTCAACCTTCCTCCCCAGCGCCGCCCACAGCGCACTCCCCACAATCAGCCCACACCCGACGACACTCACGACCCCCATCTGGTGGCCAAACACCCACCGGTCAAACCCGGCCGCGAACAGCATGTGCGTGTACACCATGGCCGTCGCGCGGTTCGACTTCTCGCCGCCAATCCCCGCCGTCATCATGAACTGCATCACAAACCCGCACAGGCCCAGCGACAGCAGCAGGAACCACTCGTAGCCGGACGCCGGCAGCAGGCCCAGCGCATAGCCGAGCCCCGTCTGCGCCGGGTCGGCCGTGGTGGCGAGGCCGAGCGCGGGGCCCAGCAGCAGGCCCGCCGTGCTGACGAGCGTGCTCCAGACGGAGAAGTACGTCACGGTGATGAGGGCGTGGGCGCGCTTGCCGATGTAGCGGATCGTGGAGTAGGCGCCGGCCGCGCCGAGGACGCCGACCAGGGCGACGAGGATGGCGGTGAGCCGCTGGCTGGGGGTCGGTTCTTCGGCGAAGTGGGGGTAGGTCGGCTTTGTTGCGGCGGGGGTTGGCGTCGTGGTGGTGGTGGCGGTGGTGGTGGCGGTTGGCGGCGTGGGCGGGGTTGAGCTGGATGTGGTGTTGCCGAAGAGCGAGGTTGGCCGGGCGATGAGGACAACCCCCGCGAGGGCGATGAGAGACGCGAGTTGCTCTCTGCGGGTGAAGGGGTCTTTGAGGAGCATGTGGCAAATGTAGCCTGCCAGCATCGGCGCGAGGAAGGTGATGACGGTCGCCTCAGCCAGGGGCAGGTACATCATCGAGTACCACATTCCGTAGATGCCGAACTGCGCAGCCGTGTCAGTGCTGGCTGCGGAACAAACAACTGGCTGCCAATACATACGAATCCGGATACGCCCCGAATCACCAACACCCTTCTGATGCCCTTGGGCCCGAGAGGAAAGTGCGGGGTTTTGTTATACCACATGTACAGACAGGACAGGATCGTGGTCATGCTCATGCGGCCAAAGAGGATCTGCAATGGGTGCATTCCGCTTTCCACTTCCAGCAGTCTGGCCGCCAAGTTCATGAGCGATCCGAAGAATTGCGCGGCAGCCACCAGTATCACCGCGCGGTTCCTACCCCAGAACTGGCCCAGCCGCCGTGAAACCGCTGCCGTCCATGTCGGTGGATGCTGCGGGGCGGGAGTCGGTGACGGAGCTCTGGATTGATGGGGCGATGGTCGGCCGAATGTAGAGACCGGGCTGGCTGTCAGTGATCTGGAGAAGGCCGGGGTCAAAAAAGGCGATGCCGACTTGCTCCGGTCCAGCTCCTCGAGAGGGTATTGGTCGATGGTGGGATGTCCGTCGTCATCTCCGAATCCCGCCTTCGACCCCGGGGCCTGCGGCACATTTAAAAGTCCGGGCATGGCCGGCTTGGACAATTCCTGGCAGTATCACGCCTGGCTTATAGCAAGAGAACAGGCGACGAGATAGGGCGATGAGGGGTGCCGGAGGTGGCGATGGGGACATGGGGACATGGGGACATGGTCCAAGAATGAGCCTCGAGCACATCAGAGGCGGAGAAGAATAAGGTCATTATTCCCGGTCTCCATGGTGACTAAGTTGAGTGGTTGTTAGGCCTACGTAGTGCGTACTGTAGGTACTGTGGCTCGACACCGGACCAGTAGCAACCCTCGTTGAAGTTTCTTTTCGGCCGCAGCCCTCGGACGCGGTTCGTCATCGGATGGCCGTAGCCGCAGCTTCAACCAAAGCGCTCACTGATTGGCGACCTGCATGCCATTTCTGGTGGTGTGAAGGTCGGAACCGGCCATGTTGGGGTAGAAGCCTGGCCCACTGCAGGCGCTCGGAAGAGGTTGGTGCTCACGGGAGGTTGGTGGGGGTCGAGCGAGCGTCACTGGAAAGAACCTCAACGGCCGAAAGCTTGGCAGTACTTTCTCACAAATGTCGCCCAGAATTCTAATTCCACAACGTCGCCAAGAATACATCGCCCAAAGAAGCAGTCCTTCATCCTTGCGAACTTCAGTTTGGAAACTGGCAACACAGCAAACACCATGTCGGTCAAACGGACTGCAGCCATAGCCGGCGTGTCAGGCGGATCTCGTCAGCTCAAGCAATCGAAGCTGAGCTTTGGCTCCTCCGCCTCTACCTCGCGGAATCATAAGCCGAGACCAAGAATAGCGTCGGAGGGACCCCGAGATAACTCCATGACGGCGACAATAAACCCGACAAATGCGGCGGACTCGGAAAAGGAACTGCCGGCACAGCCAGATCAGTCCAGGAAAGTCGTGACCGCTACACACGACCAGACAGACAACCGTACCAGAAGCGAAACCGCGCTTTCACCAATCTCACCGAACCAGCCACAAACCCAACCGCCAAATCCACCCACACCATCCCCAAACCCCTCCAAAATCCACATCACAGACAAGATCGGCGACCTCTTCGCCGGCCCGCCCAACACCCTCCTCATCCGTAAGTCCCACGACCCCAACCCAACCCAACCCCCCATACCACCCCC
>MU853413.1:34280-62257 GCA_033297235.1 Trichocladium antarcticum
CTTCAAGACGCCTGCAACACCCTAGGCTCCTGGTCCGGCGGCATCGCGCTCGCCTTCCGCAAGCACTACCCGGCCGCCTTCCGGCTCTACCGGTCCCACTGCGCCGGCGCCACGCCGGACCAGCTCCGCGGCACCGCCCTGCTGATCCCACCGCAGCGGGGCGACCGGAAAGCGGATGGGCCCGCGGCCGTCCCGCACTACATCGGCTGTCTGTTCACGAGCCGGCGGTACGGCCGGACGCGGGACTCGCCGGCGCAGATCCTGCAGGCGACGGAGCCCGCGATGCGGCATCTGCTGCGGCTGGTTGCTGCCGAGGGCCGGGAGGTTGGGGAGGTGAGGATGTGTCGGGTCAATTCGGGGTTGTTTGGTGTGCCGTGGGAGGAGAGTAAGGCGGTGATGGAGGGGATGGAGTTGGGGGTTGGGGAAGGGGGGGTGGAGGTGGTGGCGTATGAGAGGGAGTAGGGGGGTGGTGAGGGTGGTGATACGGGATTGTATTTGGGCTGAAGTGTCTGGATGATACCATGTACGGGTTTTGATACCGGGCTGCGATGCCGGTTTGGAGCACCAACTTCTCTGTTATTATTTTTAGCGGGCGCTTGCCAAGACAGAGAGAAATCGACCATGACTGAACCTCTTGGGCATCGCCCGTCCCCTCCCGTAATCCCGCCCGTCAACGCCCACCCATACCAAGAAACGCCAATCCGTCAAACCCACCCCAAACTCCATCGCTGTGCATAAACAACAAAACCCCCTCACCCCAGCATCATTCACCTCCTCCTGAACCCGCTCCCGACATCCATCTCGGCCTCGGCATCATCATCCCCCTCGCCCAGCAGCTCCTCCTCCACCGCCTTCGCCCGCGCCTGGCCCTTGCCCGCCTTGCGCGCCGCCTTCTTCTCCGCGGCCTTCTCCTCCTTATCCGCGTCCTTCATCAGCTGGTCCTCGATGCTGAAGTTCTTGCGCGCCGCCTCGATCTCCTTCTTCTTCTCAAACACCTCCTGGATCTTGCCCATGTAGCACGGGTTGCGCCGCATCGCAAACTCAAAGTCCTCGAACTTGACCTTTTGCCGCCCCGCGTGCTGCGCCGCCCGCGTCGCCTCGAAGCTCACGCCCTGGATGAACTCGGTGAGGACCTCGTCGAGCACGCGGACCGTGTCGTTGAGCGGCGCGCGCACGTCGCCGTGGCTGTAGAGGAGCTGGGCGACTGCGGGACGGCGTTAGATGGGATTGGGTTTTTTTTGGGGGGTGGGGGGGGCCGAGGTGAGAGGGAGGAGGGGAGGCGTACGCTCGTTGTGGCCAAAGTTCATCTTGCCGACATTTTTGCCGGCGCGCGCGCGGGGTTCCATCTTGATGGGGGTTGTCGGGTGATCGGACTTGGTGATGGAGTGTGTTTGAAGGTCGACGGGCCGACGATGGTCTGGGCAGAAAAAGCGGGTTGCGCGGCGGCCGGTAATAGTGAATTGAGATTTCAGTTGTTGTCGGTTAGATGGTGCAACCGACCGAGATGGAAGCTGTCCGGTTTATGGTGATGGGTTCTGGGGTTGATGATTGAAGAGCCAAGGCTGAAGGTCTCTGTTGTCTGTACTCTGTACGCTTCGAGATCCCCACCCTGTTGCGGGTCCGTTAACTGACGGACGGGTCCAGCCGATGACAGCCCTGTCCCTGCCACCCCACTCTCCCCTCTTGGCAGACCGCTGCTGTCGCTGTCGCGAGCAACAGGGAAAAGGTGTTCTTTGCCGAGTGCAATTGGCGAGCTCGAGCAACACCACCACCGCCGCGCATACACCAACGCCAATCTGGCCCCCAACGGTCCTGCGACAGCGACCGCGTACCACACCCAAACCACTACGGCCACGGCGATCCTGAGAGAGCAGTCAAGATGGCATGTTGGAGCATCTCCCCGAACCACAGTCACAGACAGCCACGCGCATCCAAGCTAATACACCACCCCCTTTCTCCAGACGGCACTCTTCAACTTCACGAGTCTCCTGCTCGTCATACTCCTCCTCGTCTGGTACGCCCCCGAAAACCCACCATCCGCGAGAAACCTCGAACCATACCCCCACGCGAACGGACGAGGCCAAAAGCTAACCACGCCTCTCCAGCACCTGCGCCTACGTGCACCAGATCTTCCCAACGATCCTCGACCGCAACAAGACAGGGTGAGCAACCCCCGGACTGGTTCAGGAAGGGATACAGATAGATGCAGACAGACATAACAAGGCCAGGGGGGGGCTAACATGCGCGGCACCACAGCGTGATGGGCATCTTCTGGAAGTTTGCGCGGGTCGGCGAGCGGCTGAGCCCCTACATCAGCCTGTGTTGCGGCTTCATGGCGGTAGGCAACGACAGCCCCTGAGATGTTGGTCGGGTCGGACAGAGAGGTGCTGACGGGTAGATTCGTCTGCAGCTTTCGGTTTTCATCGGGTTCTGATGGGCATTGGTCTAGAGGGTGGTTGGGCAGGAAAGAAGCTACATGTGCAGGCGCTAGGGGAGTTCTGGAGTCCCGTTTCTGTTTGGTTTTTTTCTACTCTTTTCTTCTTCTTTTCTACAGTGCATTGCATTGTTTTTGTCTGCGCTGCCGGTGGGTTGGATGCGGCTGCATGTCGGGTTTACTGCTTGGGTTGGGCAATCAACAAAAGACAACACACTGTCATGTGTTTGCGCACGGCAACAACAAAACACACTCGGTTCCGTCTGGTGTGGAGCCTACTTCTGGGATTTCGTCATGGCCGGAGTGTTGGAACAGAAAGACGGCGCTTGCGGATACCGGAACCGGCGGTTGTTGACGACAGGATACCTTCCGGTTACAGCCAGATGCCGGGGTTTGTTTGCGAGCCGATTGCTCCAACGAGTTGCACAGACCTTGTTGCGGGCAAGAAAGAACGAAAGAAAAAGACCGGTTGGGTATGGCAGAGACCAGGACATGAACAAGGACGAGACGAGGCCCGGCCGAGTAGGACTGACGGGCCGGGGAAAGCGGGGTGGGCCAGCCGGCTGCTGGCACATGACGGCCGATCTCCGTCCTCGTGTTAGATATTTACTAGATGCGACGATCCGATAGCGACTAATTGACGGGGCTGATCTCGCGATGTGTTGGGCCTGGCGGCTGCCTTGTTTCTCGGCGTCTGGGTGTCGCATGCATGGAGAGAGGGTGCATGGGTCCCATGCCCCATGGTCGTCGCCCTCGGAATGAGAGCAGGGCTCGGGAGTATGTAAATATTTTGCGGCGGCCCGGCTTCGGACACCGGAAGCGTTAGTTCTCTCCGGAGATGGCTCTCCTGGGCCAGCTTCCGAGCCCCTCCACCGTCTGTCTGTTGGCGCGGCCGAATGCCCAAATGCCACTGCCCGCCGCCGATATAGGGCAGTCACAAATGCCCGGCAGTACTCCGTACACACACGCCGCACACGGTCTGCCGCAGGTGCGAGAGACAGTGGGATCACCCGCACCAACGACGCCCTAGATGGCCCCCGCTCGGTGAGTTGTGCTTGGCACACATACATAGCAGCTGGTGGCTCGACAATCGGCGTGGCGTGGCGGCTCCTCCGAGCGGCCGGGTCGGCTGCCGATCACCCGTTGCGCAATCTCCCAAATCTCTCGGGATCCTCGCTGCCCTCACCCCTGTCCCGTCGAGAGTGGTGTGCTGTTGGTTATAGTGTGTCCGTAGTTGGTGCTCGGCGACGCGGATCGTCAATGGTCCCGGGTCAATAGCTCCAGGACCACGCCATATTTGGACCTCGCTCGTGGGAGTCGGGGGAGGAGGGAGCGGCGAGGCGCAAGCTGGAAACAGGAGTGCCGCTGCGATATGCAGTCGGGAGGCTTGGGTAGTATCCCACTGCCGACTGATCGAACTAGGTAGCGCCTGCAGGATCAAGCTATCGCCGTCTTACCTCAGTTGGCGTTGCATGCTTGTGGCGTCGGCGAATTCCAGATCGTGTATTCCGTACGAATCGATAAATCATAAAACAGGGTGGATGAGCCAAGCCTTGGCTATTGGCTCGTCGTAATACGACAATTGAGTTTGTAAACTTGTTTCGGGGAGTTTTGGGCGAATGCTTCCACTCGACGCCGTTTCCACGCAGACCGGAGACCAACAAAAGTCTCGTCGAGTCTGGTCACGCGGGACAGTCTCGAGGCGGTGGACGCTGACACGACAGGCCATGTTGGAGATCAACATGAAACCGACGCCGGGGATGAGTTGGTTCTGGAAGCCAGGCGGAGACGGGATAGATGGGTGGGTGACAACAGCATAAAGACCTGTTTTAACGGGTTTCATCCAACCGTGCCTCCTGACTTTGCCTGCCCGCCACTCGGCCACTCTCCCGCGTTGCTCTTGCACCAGATGCTACGCAAGGTGGACAAACAACAGAGTGGCTCGAGGGCGGTTTTAACGAAACCGAAACCGCGAAACACGGATCCGAGCGGCATGGATTCATGGTTGAGGTATAAGCGTGGCGATGGGATCGTGTTGGATATACCTGAAAGTATGCAGTCTTAGTCTCTGTCACAGACTGGATTTTCGAGGAGGAGCGGTTCCGCCGCTCTTGAACGGCCCACTGTAAATAACCCCACTGTACATCCGCTAGGCCTGCTGCAAATGGTCTGTGCCATTGTACTGTGGGGCACGACTTCTTTTCCTCCAGCTGGCGCTGCGGTTTGGGGGTCTGTGGTTGACCGTATCGTATTAGTGGGGGGTATGCAGGGGTGGGAATACATGCAGTGCCAAAACGCCGCCCCGTTTCCATTACCGCCAGGTGTAAGGCGGAGCAGCAACCTCCAACGTTCTCCCTCGCCCCAGTGATTGGACACAACTAGACTTTGCAGAATTCCTCATTAACAAAACCCGAATCCGATGAGGCACTTCCTTGAGCGTTTTATCCCGGCCCGGTACCGGCTTGCACATTGGCGACCGCTTCGGCTTCCACAACCGATACCAGGTCGTCCACAAACTGGGATTCGGTGGCCACTCTACCACTTGGCTTGCACGGGACGAGTTCCAGGGCCGCTACGTAGAGCTGAAAATTACGATCGCCTCTGATACAACTTCCTTGCAGGAGATTCACATCTTGCGACGGCTGAGGGAAAGCTTTTGTGACATGGCGGAGAGGAAACACTTCCCGTTCCCGACCCTTCTAGACTCGTCTACTCACAACGGCCCCAACGACACACACAAATGCCTCGTTACAGAGCCCGGCATGTGTAGCTTAGCCAGAAGCAAGTCGACATCACAAGGTGTATGGTACTTTGACCTCATTTTAGCGCGTATCATCACTGCTCAGTTGATCCGGGCAACGGTACGATTACATTCTCGGGGTATTGTTCATGGCGGTACGTGAAACCGATCCTTGGGATACGCGAGCCAAATCTCCTCGAGCCGAATACTGACTCGAGGCCTTGAGAAAGACATTCACCTAGGTAACATCCTGTTTACCCTTCCGTCTTCGTTCTACTCCAGCTCGACCGAGAACCTTTATACCACATACCGCGAACCGATACGGGAAACCGTCCAGCGGCTAGACGGAGTGAGCCAACTACCAGTTAATGTTCCGGCATACGTTGTACCTCCGGAGTGAACACATCACCATTGCAGATGCCAACATCATGGTCACCGACTTCGGAGAAACGTGGTTCCCCGCAAACTCACCACGGTACAGCCTGAACACGCCTATGGCATACCGGCCGCCAGGCTGTACCATATACGAACTCTTTACGCCGGGAAGCCTCTTCGAGCGGTTCTTCTCGGATTAAGACGATATGCTCGCCGATATTGTCAAGGACGGTTAGCAGGGGCGCGGGGACTTGTTGAAAATTGGAAGGTAAAGAAGGGAAGGATTTCAGATGGCGATTATTACATGTTCGATGCTCGGATTGCCTGTATACTACAAGACAGGAAGGGGTTGGTTGGGCAGAAGGAGCTCGATGACTTGCGTCTCCTGTTGAGAAGTATGATTCGATGGAACCCGGAGGAAAGAAGCTCAGCGAACATGTTGATGGCAAGCGAGTGGATGAGAAAATAGGGAGCCTAGTTGCATCAAGAGGGCAAACCACCCTTGGTCAAGAACAAGATCGAAGGCAACTGACAAAATGTAAACATAAAACCCTTTCCTTGCTCTCAAAAGTAGGTTCTCTACAGCTCCAAACACTATATGTCTCTTCTGAGCCGAATTGGCCTCCATTGTGTCTAAGACAACGCGCCAACAAGCGGGTAGAGCGAGTAGAATATCCCATGCAGCGCTATATTCAATTAGGAAGAACGCTATGTTCTCAGCTGGCACTGTTGGTTTTGGAGGTCTGTGATTGGTCGAATTGCAGTGGGGGTGTGCAGGGGTGGGGAAACATGACAAAAAGTCGCTGTGTCAAAGAGCTGTATCTGAGCACCGAGATTACCCCGAGGTAGGTGCAATGACCGCATTGGGAAAAGCCTTTGTTTACGAAGAGCGTGAGCTCGAGACCCCCCCTACCCGGCACGGTCGGGATGCCGGGATGCCGGGATGCTAGGTGCTGGGATGCTGGGATGTTGGGATGGTGGCATCGCTTGGGGCCAATCTCGCGACTTGGCGGGCCGGCCACATGGCCACTGCTGGGATCTGGATCCGCCCGTTTGGCAATCGGTTGCTCCGGGCATCGATGTTTCCGCTGTTTGGGATTCCTCGCCTTGCCATGCTGATTACACAGATGGCCAGTCTCGATCTGAGCTTGCCAAGAAGGACGGAGATGCCCATCCATCGTCTTGGATCGATCCTCTTGGCTCGGGGAATGCGGCTGAGAGTTGCCCCATCTATGTATGTCGCGGTCAGACGGTTGGAAATGGCCCTCGTGCTCAGCAAGATGATGGGCACGATAGTCGGCAGCGGGTGGAAATGCGAGTGCCGCGCCTTTGCGATCTGCGCGGGGGGGGGAACAACAGGAGAGGACGCGCCGCCGAGAATCCTTCCGTGGTACCTGGGTTATCCTTAAACTGTCGCAGTGGAGCATCATTTCCGGCCCCTGTCCCGCCACCATCCCACGCCCACCCCACCGCCAGCCAATGTACCGTCGAAGTATATGCCGGGGTCGCTGCGCACCTAGCTACGCGCCTACGGCGCATAGCTGCGCGCTTGCTGCGGATCCGGCCGGGTTACCCGCAATCCGCCATGTCCCACCGCGCCCGCAATCCGCCATGTCCTACCGCGCCCGCAATCCGCCATGTCCTACCGCGCCCGCAATCCGCTACCTCCCACTGCGCCCGCAATCCGCCACCTCCTACCGTGCCTGCGTACCGCACGGAGTATTATATATGTATAGTTAGCAAGCTTACCGATATAGCTTCGTACTTGAATAGTAGCTACGTAGCTGCAGAACCGTATCTACAATAGGTACATCCTTAACCACTCCTCCTCTCTACTATTATCCTACTGCGTGTTCCCCGGCTAAACCCTAGCCGCCTCCTAATACGCCGTAAGATAGGACCGCTAGCCCTTAGTTAGCTCCGGTTCGGCGCGCTCCGGTTCGGCGCGCTCCGGTTCGGCGCGCTCTAGTTCGGCGCGCGTAGGTTCGGCGCGCTCGCGTTTAAGGTTAAGCTATCTAGATCAGCTACTAATTCGCTTCGAGATAGTATCTAAGGTAGTAACTTACTAACTCTCTAGAGATCTAGCGTAGAAGCTTGTTATTCTCGCCGAGGGTAGCGACTCCCTCCCTAAGGACGTTGAGGAGGCTAGTACCGATACTAACGAGCTACTTATTAGCTATAGCAGTACGCTCGAGCGTAGAGGAGGACTTTTCCTCGGCGCTTTACTAGGGCGTTACCCTAGTAAGGAACAGAGAGGCGGAGGGGGTGGCAGCGGCGTAAGGTAAGGCGAAGAACGGATTAGCGGCGGGCGTAGCGGCGGTTTCCTTGCGTATACTACCTATAAACAAGGGGTAAAAGATTGATCAGTTAGCTATATAGTCTTCTATCTAGCTACGCTACTTACGAATGCCTATAATAATACGGCTACCTTGCTCTTTTAGAGTAGGGGATATCTCCTTACCTTCCTTAGCCTTGCGGATTTCCGCGTACTAGTCCCGGACCTTGTTATAGAGGCTCTTATACAGCTAGAGTATATATAGTAAGTTAGTATTATAAATGTTATATTACTAACTATCTCGCATTTAGTAGTATGCCCCTGCTTAGTATACTTAAAACACACTATACTAAAACCTATCTAATAGTTAGCTAAAGCACTTGTAACTAGTAATACTTAATACTTTCTAGCCTGGAAATGGCACGCGCGAATAACCCTGTTATAGAGGCGGGTAATATAGACAGTATATAGCACCGAACGCGCTTATAGTCCAAGCTCGTCGGCGTCTACCTTCTTCTTCTTCTTCCTCTATAATTAACCATTAGCTAGCTACTTCCCTACAATAGTACCATACCGTATCTATTTCTATATATACCTTGGACGTAGAGGAGGGAGCCTGCCGTTTAGCAGTGGTCTTGTAGGTAGCGGCGGCTATAGTAAAGGAACTTTCTTGCTACTTAGTAGTAGCGGGACCGGCAGCGGGCAAGGTGTTGTCGTTACCCTCGGTAACTCTTAGGGGGGGGGGAGGTATGCTTATATTGTAGATAGGGTCGGGCTCGAGGTCGGGTAAGGCGGCTAAGGCGGCGGCGGCGGTAGCGGCGGCGGCGGCGGCGGCGGCGGGAGCGGTAGCGGGACTAGCGGGCGAGGTGTTGTTACCCTTGGTAACTATTGGAGGCACGGGAGGTATACTTATTATAGTGTTTTACTACTACATTATACTAAGTTAGTAAATTAGCCAACCGATAGTTTACCGATTGACAATTTGAACACGAAATACTTACAAATGCTCGTAAGGCGCTTAAACTGTTAGATCTAATCTATATATATTGTATTAGCTTTATATTATTAACAATAGATAAATAGAGTTAATAGGGATAACTTTAACAGTTTAACTTATAAAGTAGGCGTGTTAGTTAGAGTGTAGAAGAAGGGAGAGAAAAGAGAGAGCTTCAAAATAGTTAAAGAAAACAAAGTTGTGTTCGGATAGTAGACCTTTTTAGCCAGAATCAAAATTCTCGATTTAAACACTTACATTTAGAACGAAAACAATTGAAGCAACGTAAATATTAAAGTTACTACCTACTAGCAACAATCCCGCAGCCAGTCGGTATTGTTCTAGCCGTTAAACTCTTATTAGAATCTTTACCTTAAGTCTTAAAAATTACGGACTTAAAATATAGTTTCTCCTATATAAATCGCCTTTATCGTGTCTTTCACTTATATAGTTTAAGGCTTCTTAATTTTACCAAGGCTTACGACTATCTACAACCCCCCTATTGCTAGCTATCTACACCCCTACCGATAGTCAAAAATAGCTGCAGATCTTAGTAATATTAGGTTCTTAGCTACAAATCTTAGCAATATTACCTCTGCTTTTTGCGATGTACCCGCTATACGTTATTTTGTAGTTATATATATAGCTAGTTAGTCCGCCTACTTAGGCAGATAACAACACTTCTAGGGACATCAGACACTTTTGGCTTCAAGCCTTCCCACGCCTCTGGGCATATATGTTATAGTAACAATTGTTCGCCTTCCTCTGAACAGGGGGAGATATATATCTAGAGGGCGATTACTTGATCGGATCTACTGTAATTGAAGTTCGAATATATATCGGCAACCTAGGACGCTTGCTTTATATCTATCCCTATTACGGTCTTACCCTCTATATAGATTGTAGCCTTCCTACTATGTCTAGGCACATATATTATAGTGAAAATTGTTCGCCTTCCTCTAAACAGGGGGAGACATATATCTAGAGAGTAATTACTTAAGTTTAGCTACTACCCTACGGCTGATCCAACTGCCTCTGAACGAAGGTCGAGATATCTAAGTCCGTTGCCTATTGCAAGTCCTCCTATACTTTGCTAACCAGCCTATTAAGTATATAGTTAAGATCCTCCTTAGAACTACTAGTCTCTTTAACCGTATCCCGAACGCTATACATTTTAGCCTAAATAACCTCTACTACTTCGCGGAATTATAGAGTGAAATTCCGCGGTATAGGAAGCTTCTGCTTATTAGTAGCAGGCGGCGCGCTATAGCGAACGCGTAGGACATTCTAGTACATGCTAAAACCATTGTTACGCAAGCTACGTAATAGATGCTAGAAGTGCTCGCGCCTTAGCGAGCCAGCTAATATATAGTAGTGCCAGAGATAGGAGCAAGGAAGCTGCTAAGCGGTATACTACCGGCAGAGGTAGCGAGGAATGTCTTCTGCCCCTAGAAGTAACGCAGCCTCTACTACGCTATTATTAACTAGCTAGTTGACGATGGAATAGTAGATAGGGTTATCTAATGGATCTGGCTTATCCTATTTGACTTCTCCCGTATCTATAGCGGTCGGGACAGAGATAGGGGGTAACGGTCTCGCTATAGTATCGTCGCTCGTAGTGTCGTTATAAAGCCAGGTATTCCAAGCCGCCTATCCTAGGATATAAAGCCCTATAACGTTATACGGTTAGCATTTAGCAACACGGCGCTAGGCAAGCTAATGTTAGCGAGAGATCAACTTCTGCACTTGGATTAGGATGTTATTAAAGCCCTAGTCTAGGTACTTTAATACTAGTACTATAACGTAGTTTACGCTCTGAAAATTAGCCCGCTCCGCCTTCTCCTTGTAATTACATATACAATGAGTAACATGTATGATCGTTCTAACAAGGGTCTAGCTATAGGCTATCGTCTGCTTCGCTATAGGCTTAGAGTTCTTGATCTTCGAGTGCTATCCCTTAACCGCGTTAGTCGTAGACACCTGGCAAAGCAAGGGGTATAGGTGCCGAACCTATCGTGCCTATAGCCGGGTATCGTTTATCTAGTTGAGCCTTAAATACTCCTTCGATTCCTTACTCCTAGTGTAGGCGATAGTAGCGTTTAACGACTTATTGTAACCGTGTTTAGTACGGCGGTAGTAAAGAGCAGCACCTATATACTATAAGCTCTCTAGACTAGCGCGGAGCCTCCTTTTTAGGGTCTCCTAACAATGCTTTGTATAGAGGAGATGCTATACCCTGGGGGTTCCATCGTCGAAGGAGCCAAAAACGTTGAAGATAGTACGTTGCTTAGTAGCTAAGTTATCAGTGATTATATACTTTAAACGCCACCCCTAGTCAGCTAGCCCCTAGTACTAATCTAGTATAACTTGCAGGTAGGCGCCGATAGTCGCGGCTGTCTGGTCGGAGGTAAAGAAGCAGGTAGCGGGAAGCTAGTTACTATGCTTATCGCGTACTATAATAGTAAAAAGGTACTAGCTAAAGCGTTCGGTCTTATAGGTGGCGTCCATAATTGCAAGCTGGCCGTACTACTTTAACGTATCGATACTATAGCTTCGGCTAAACACTAGGGTAGGGTGCTTGTTGATTATTAGTAGCTTGGAGAGATAGTTACCGCTTCGAAGCAGCAGCTTAGTAATAGTATCCTTATACTCCTGCTCTTTCGAGGCCTTCTAGTATAGCGTTTTATAGCCATCCTTCCTTATAAGCCCGAGAGAGAGAGTAGTGTACCTAATATACTTAACTATAAGATACTAGCCTCTAATAGCTACGAGACAATCCCTGCCCTCTGTAGATTCGGTACGGTTCCGAAGCTTTCGATTAGCTTTAGGTATTGAAGAACTTGTTGTAATAAGATATACAACGTGTTTATAGAGGGCTCTTGGAAAGTGTTTAAACTCGACGAGTTCTAAAGAGTGGTTATACTTGTTAACGAATTTAATAAGGTAGGGCTTCCCTAGGGTAATATACTGCTTAAGGTAGTAGATATAGGGCGTTATACTCTTAACTAGCTTGTCCCTAGTACTAGTACTACTACTAGCTACCTACGGTACCTTGTTGAAAATATAGCGGAACGATTTTATTATCCCGCTCTTTGTAGCTAACGTCTTGTCGGTAGTCTAGAAATAGTTAACCTAGCGCTACTACGCTTCGAAGTCTTCCTCTAGGATAGGAAAGTCTACGTAGGGAGGTCCAAACCAATAGGTTCGAATACCTTTAATGTTATAGGGTATAAAGAGCCTACCGTTAAGTGCGCTAGGTACTGGTTGCGATGCATAGATGTTAGATCTATATCTGTTTTTGCTAGTACGTTGCGACAACGCTATAGCGGGACTACGCGCTAGTCTACGCGCCGGGCTATGTGCCAGGCTATATGCCGGGCTATATACCGGGCTGCGTCCGCGGCTACGTACGCAGCTACGTGCCGGGCTGGAGGCACGACTCGATAGTGTACTCTAGCTAGGGGAGAGGAGGTTAGTAAGTACAGGAACGGCAGCTAGATCGTTATAGGAAAGCAGTTAGTAACGAATACTATATTGTAGGACGCTATATATAAAGGTAAATAGGAAGGGGATTATATACTATTTTGTAGCTCCTGGTTCTATAGCTTGTGGTTCTGTAGCACCTGGTTCTATAGCTTGTGGTTCTGTAGCACCTAGTTCTGCAGCTTATAGTTCTGTAGTACCTAGTTCTATAGCTCGTAGTTCTATATCTCCTAGATATATAGCTCCTAGTTCTATAGCTCCTAGATATACAGCTCCTGGCTCTATAGCTCCTAGATATAACCGGCAAACTATTCGAATTTATAATTCTTGGAGTTAGGAGGTTCTATAATCCGATACAAGCTAGCATCTAGCTAGTAGTAGGTTAGGTTAGCTATAGCCTCCTTTAAACAATAGGAGAACTATATATACTATAAATAATAGGAATAGGAGGTATAGCTAGTAGTAGGTGTATATCCTAGGGGCGCGTTGCGGCGTCGTTGTTTTAATAGGGGGAAGGATCTAACGAGCGCGTTAAGTATACGCGTCGAGTTAGAATAGCAACGCGACTAGTACGGTTCTAGATAGGCTAACGGGGTTTTACGTACTTATAATAATAGTAGGGTTAGTATATAGTAGGTATATATCCTAGGGGCCCGTTACGGCGTCGTTGTTTTAATACGCGTAATGATCTAGGTACGAGCGCGTCGAGTATACGCGTCGAGTTAGTACCCTGTAACCATAGCGCGACCGGTGCGATTCTAGATAGGCTATAGGGTTTTATATACTTATAATAATAGGGTCCGTATATAGTAGGTGTATATCCTAAGGGCGCGTTGCGGCGTCGTTGTTTTGATAGGCGTTAGGATCTAACGAGCGCGTCGAGTATATACGTCGAGTTAGTACAGTAGTACGACCGGTGCGATTCTAGATAGGCTATAGGGCTTTTACGTACTTATAATAATAGTATCGGTGTTAGTGTTGGTTTAGTGTAGCGGTTTAACGCGGAGGGAGGTAGGCGGCGGCGGTAGTGATAGGGTACCGGTGATAGTATAGTGTTAGGATCGTGTTGGGTTCCGTTTGGGCCGCGCTAGGTAGCAGGGGGACCGGCGCACGGGCAGCACCGGAAGCGCCGCTAGCCCTAAGCGCGCGCGGTTGCGCGGTAGGGATTGCAGGTAGTACTTGGGAAGGAATGGGGGGAGGTACAGCTGGGGCGTGCACGGGGGGCGGGACGGGGGCTGGAAATGATGCTCCACTGCGACAGGTTAAGGAACACCGGTACCTGGAGAGACCCATGGGGCAAGGCTTGCGGTGGCTGGCGAAGCGACGCGGGATGATCCAGTCACCCGGAACCACCCCGGGGGGGGGGGTCCAGGACGCAGGGGATCCAGCCCAATCCCGCAGGCATTTCGACATCGGCCGATCGGGTCTAGCGGTCGTCTTGGCCCAGCGCCGGCCCCATATGGAATTCCGTCCGCATAATTAGTACTCATTCCGCGGCGGCTTGGTAATTGCGATGTTGCTTTGCTTGGGAGACAAGAGACAAATGGCGTGGGAGCGTGACTAGCCTGCCGCAATACGGATGCGGAAATGGCAGTACACAGTCCCAGCAACCGTCAGCCAGGCCTAAGTCGGGGCTGCAACGGCTGTTTCACGTCTGTTTCCTCCTATTCGACCGCCTCCGTAGCTGATCAATCTGCCGCGGTCTGATTGGCAGGACGGCAGGGCGAGCTCGCAAAGAGGATCGGATCGGCCATGTATTGAGGAGGTGATCGGAGCCTGTCGGCGCCCCAGGGCGACTTCTTGTCTGTTCCAAAAGTGCCTGGAGGAGGGTGGCAGGATGGCTTGAGCAGCGCGAGCGTGGCGCCCAGCGGTCCGAGGCCACGCCGGTCTCGCCGTCCAGCGACAGACTAGGTGCATACCTGATGGAATCATTTCAGCGGCCCCGGTGTTAGACCTGCGCAAACCAGCCCATTCTGCCCGCCAACCCACCCTGCGCATCACACCAGGCGTTCCACCCAAGGACAGGGCAGCGATTCATGCCCACGACAGTGCATGGCCGAGGCCAAAACCCCATCGCAGCCGAGATCCGAGTCCGTGTTGCGCCTCATGTCCAGCTCATCCATACCGAGCCTTCGCTCCGATATATATGTATATCTCTCTGGCTTCTTTGGGGCGCGATCGGGGCGTAGCCTGCCGGCTGTGCAGGGGTCAAAGCCAGAGCCTGTCGGTCTGGCTGGCAATCCACCTCCAATCCCACTCGGTGTCGTATCATGTAATTATGTGGTGGCTGAGGGTGGCCCCGATATGCAGCATCGAGGGCGAGAGTGGAGGCGTCACAATTTCAAATGGCGAGCCGGAAAAAAGTGCCGGTACTGGTACCAAGGTACTTTGGGTGGGTGCCCAGAACGCCTGCATGCATGTCACAAAGTCGTAGCTTTTTTTTCTTTCGACGGTGGCTCGGTGGTGCCTGGCGCCGAATCGTTGGGGTGGGCCCGCCCAGGACATTGGGTGGCGGAGGGGCGTGGTTTTATCGATGACTCGCCTGTCGTCTCTGAAGCGCTGGGCATGCTGGGCGCTGGCAGCACTCAGCACCTGCTGAGCAGCCATCCATGTTGCAGGCTTGCAGTGGTGGACGCCCTGTGCCAGCGCCGCTAGTCCCTCAGTTGCCGCAGCTGTTTGGGACCAGCACAACCGCATCCATGTACTCCGTACCAGAGATGATGGCCCACCACCTTCCATGCTCCCATGCACCATGCACCATGCCCCTGCTTCGCCGTCCTCTCCTTTCATCTCTCCCTTTGCCATCTTGCCATCCCTCGTTTCTGGCACTCCCATGGCAGGTTAATAATAATCACAGACGGCTGCACACGGATTTGCTCCCGTTTGTTTCCCTTTCTCTCGCTCCTTCCGTCGTCCATTATCCAGTCCTTCCATCTTTCCGTCTTTCCGTCTTTCCGTCATTCCTGTTTCCTGCTTCCCTCAAAACTGGAACCCGCATCTCTGCATCTCGGGTATCGAAACCTACCTCGCAAACAAAACGCAGGCGGATCCAGATCCATCGCTTCGCATTTGGCCTTTCACTCTTCGAGGCATAACGGCACGCACACCTTGTCGCGTGCATGCAGCTATCACGACCGCCGCACACCTGCACACCTGCCCACCGCCCCCCTCGCACCTGCTGTGCTTTTAACCTCTCGCCCAGCCATCTTCTTCGTCCAGGGCCCGTCCTTTCTACTACTGTGACCCGGTAGTTGTGCGAACTACGGAACCAACTGCGGAACTGGGCCAGCGTCTCTTGTCCTTCGTTCTCTTTGGGATACCCGTCCTTGCGACAACCGAACCACACACTCCTTCGGCGGGACATCTCGTTCGACACTTGTATGCTGCTTGCACCCGTCTGCCCGTCGGCACTCAACCAGCATCAGCACCCAACCAACACCTTCACACTCCAACAATAATCCAGTGCACACGACCGGGAAGCCTGCAGGTATGTCGACGCTTTTGGCTTGATGCTTTTACATCCTCTCTGCATGAATACCCCATCTCGAGCACCTCTGCTTTCCGCACCCAGCACGGCCGTCACGGCTACAGCGAGTGTGCTTCATGCAGTCAGCCGCTCTCACGAGACCTCGCCCCGGATTGTGTTGCCCACCGCTTTGTTTGCCCCTGCGCCGTCCCAGTTCCAGTTCCCTTTCCGAGTCACTGCTGCATTGGTGCTGACCAGAACAGTCAGCTGCTCTTTGCTCTATTTATACTCTACAGAGCCAACTGTGCTGCCGCACCTCAACGGTCAACCGTTAATCCCACCCTGAACCACGCCTTTGTCTTGGAGTGTTGCATAAATACCTGGACGCAGGCAACTACTGCGATCGAAAAAAATGGGCGACCAAGGTGCTGGTGGAGGAATCGAAAGCCACATGCCTACTCACAGGAGACAGGACTCCGGGGAGGAGCCGATACCGACCGAGCCCGCCCCCGAGACCCGGAATCCACCTTCGGAGCCGGACCCGCAAGTCTTATCACCGCCTCCCCAAGATCTACCTCGTGGTTCGCTCAGCCAAAATCAATCGGACCAAGGTGCCCGAGCGGTCAATGTGGCGCCGGCATTGTCAAGAAACCCTTCCAGCTGCTCAACAAGCTCAAATGCGAAACCCCATCACGAATACCTCACAGCACATGCTCAACCACCAGACCAGCCGTCGCCGCCGGCCACATGTCCTGACAGTGCGCCTGACAAGACTCCGGTAGAACCACCCGTCACCAAGGCGACGCTTAGCGAACTCGACGTCCAGAAGATCGTGCATAACCCAAAGCTACGCCACGACATCAACTTCGACCCGGAGTTGCACTTCAGGCCGAACCTGGACGGCGAGAAGGGGAAGAAGAAGCAGGACAAGGCGAACCAGTTTTGGACCGCCCTACTCAAACAACTGACGCTGTTTGTGACGGACAGGGATTCGTTCCACGTCCGTTATGGGCATGGAGACTGGTGTCTGCCATCGCTGCTGCGGGCCGTCAGGGAAATCATCGAGACCTTGGTGCCGCAGCGGGACCGGGAACTTCTCAACGAGGGACTAAATGTGGACCTTCTGATGCAGCAGTTCGACCGGGGCGTTGCCGATCTCGAGAAGCTCGCGCTGTGGCTGGCCAGTGTCCTGAAGCTCCATTGCGCTCCGATGCGGGACGAGTGGGTCGACGACATGTATCAGGAGCTGAGCGAAGGGAACCGCAGCAACAACATCACCGAGCTCGTAAAGGGGATGCGCAGCCTGCTCAGCGTGCTGGAGGCCATGAAGCTCGACGTGGCGAACCACCAGATCCGATGCCTGCGCCCGGTCCTCATCGAGGATACGGTATCCTTCGAGCAGCGGTACTTTGTCAAGAAGATCGAACTGAGGAAGCTTACAGTCGCCCCGTCCAGGATGTGGTATAGGGCTGCGCAAGACCATGCCGAACGTCTTTATGCAGAGTCCGGCATGCCGCACTTGCAGGCGTTTGGCGAGACGGCTGTCTTCTTCGACGCGCTGTCCCGACTGGTCCTCCCGTCGACTTCACTCAAGGCGATACCCCCGACGTTCATCTTTGACGAGGACCGGATGCTCAAGCTCCGTTCCGATATGCACGACAGCATCTGCCTGGAAATCTGCATGCGGAAGTACGAGGATTTGGATCGCCTATCGAGAGTCACACAGATGTGCAGGGGAACAACCCCATCATACGTCAGCGACGAGCCGAGGACGAGCTCGCGGCTTTCGGGCGAATTCAACTTTATGGCTCCTATATCGTCACGCCCAAGCAGCTTCGCCGAGAGCGACCGAGGCTCGAATTTCTCGTCGCCTCGGACGTCGGGCACTTTCTTCTCACAGCCCGCCGCAGACCCCGCAGATTCCCGCTCCAGGGCGTCGGAGCTCTACAACTCCCTCGTTGCGCTCCTCCAGACGGCGCCGCCGACCACCAGCCCGTCACAGCGGTGGAGGAGCCTTGTGGGCCCGATGGCCCTGCAGATACTTCGCTATGCCAACGCGCCCTCCTCTCTGCCGCTGGCAGGGTTTGAAACGCAGCTTGCTGGTTTCCTGGGTGATGCCACCTGTGAGCTCTTCTGCGAGGTCGAAGACCAGTTCCAGCAGAAGCTGTTGGCGGACCTGGCGAAACGGGTCAGCGAGTTCAGGAACATATCTGGTGTCGCGCTCTTCTCTGTCGCGACTAGCGCGCGAGCCTCCAGCCGGCCGCGCGACCAAAGCCAACGCAGCAGCGGCATGTTCGGCGATGCGGCGGCTGCACCGCGCGAACCCCGCGAGGAGGCTGGTGTCGAGGACATGGCGGTCCGGCTGGCACATCTTGGAACCTTGCACTGGAGGGTGTGGGCGCCGCTGGCGTACGAGGGCGATATCGAGGGCGAGATCAACACTCTCCAGAGCGGAGCGCACGGAGTCGTATGATCCGGTACACCGTTTCGATTTCCTTGGTCGGTTTCTTCCGGGGCGCAAAAGTCGTACCCTTTGCAGGCATCCCCTTTCGAACCATTACACTTTTAATCAGTGCCCCTCGGGCGCGGAAAGCTGGATTGCCGCGCTGCTCGGGTCTCTTCATACCTTTTCCAGGCCCCTTATCATCGGGGACTACCTCCCATCTACTACCAAGTTTAATTTGCATCTCTTTCTCGACGTCAGGCCCCGATGGCCTTTTCCCCATTTGTTCCGGAGGGGGAGGCGGAGAGATAGACCACGGAGTTTTGAGTTGGCAGTACATACACACACACTATCGGCGTTGTCGTTTTCTTTTTCCCTAGTGGTTTTCCTCAGTCTGTTTGGGCTGGGTGGTTGATTGTTAAAGAAGTGTGGCGAGGCAACATTGCTTTTATTAGTCGACAAACTCGTTTGTTTTTGGTCATTGTTTTTTTCTTACTCCTGTGCGAGTAAACCGAGAGCTGTGCCATGCCTTGCGGCTAATCAGGGGGGGGGGAATGACGGGGACTATAGAAGAATGCCCGCCAGACTGGGAAGTTTGGCTGGTGGGAGCAACAGCAGCAGCAGCACAGCATGGCTTTGCGTCGGGTTGGCTGGGAGAGCCTGCGCAGGATCACTGCGACACTACTCTAGAGAGATGGAATACATGGTTTCAGACCTCAGATTGGAACTGGCTTCATGAGCATGACTTGGCATGGTGACTTGTGGACCCGGCCGGGAATGCTGAAACGATGCGGCGGTGTGGCGGCGCGGAAGGGGCTGGTTGTTGGTGGGTGCATAGGTATGTACGTGGTGTGGTGTGGTGTGGTGTGGTGCTGTTCCGTTTTCTGGGGGCGGTTTCTAATTTACTCGCCTATCAATAGTAGCACGGGCGAGCAGGTTGTATGTATGCTGACGCTCCCCCGACCGGACCCCCCCCCCCGACAGGCCCCAGCCGTCTGGTGTTGTTGGTCAGGACTGGATCCGGGTTACACGACACTGGCAACATGCAAACGGGGCCGGCTGAGCAGTGCAACGGGGCAATGATCACCGAGCGAGTGTTGCGAGGGGTTGCGAGGGGTTGCGAGGGGGTGGGGGTGTCTGTAGAAATGGAGCAGGTATGTATGTAATGTAAAGCTGTCGTATGAGATGAGTCGTGGGCGGTGAGGATAACCGCTCATCGCATCATGCACGCTTTGCGCGTCTATCGGCAGACAGACATTGTATTGTGGCCTGTGGCCTGTGGCCCAGGACGGGGACGGGACGCCAGCGTGAAGTCTTGTGGTCGCGCACACCAGGTCCGCATGGCGCCGGAAACGCTCTGGTCGAGAGAGATGATGATACCTAGTGACCACCGGTCAGAATGTGTCGCCGGTACCGTACTTGCAGGCCTGCATCGCTCAATCGCTAAATCCCTCCCCCACGCCGTCGGGCGTGTTGGACAGCCACGTACACGGCCCAGGCACGGTACCTGGGCGGGAAGTCCCCATCCGGGCCCATCTCGGCATCCCTCCCTCTCCCCCCCCCCCCCCCCCCCCCCCACTCTCACACATCATGCCAAGGACAAGGCTGAGACCCCAGCCTGGAGACCCGTCCAACAGGCCCCCCGTCATTCGGGGATGAGCAGGTCTCTGGAGAGTGAGACAGCATAAGTGCAGGACTTTTATACATATGCCGGGCCGAATGGGCAAGCGAATGGTGGGAGCGAGGTTGCGAGTGGGCAACATCCAAGCAGATTCGCGTCGCACTAGAAACCCGAGCAAGATTGTATCCTAGGTAGCGACCCTAGTTTTTCTATAGCGGGGGCAACTGTCGGCCAACCGCCGCTGGTTGTCCTCCCCGAAGTTGACAGCCGGCCGCAAGACGAAGGGAAAAACTCAAGTCCCGTCCCGCGCCCAATTACCGGATAGCTGTGGCTTACCTTGACTCCCTAAAAACTCATCTTCCTCTCCCAGGCCCCGTAAAGCCCGCCCCTGATCGGGATGTCACCCCCATCTCCCCTCCCGAGACTTGAGGGAAATCACGGTCACGCGGCCAGGCCTCTTGACTCTTGCCCACATCGTCCGTCACCACCTTCCCAGCCCCGGCGCCATCAAGCCGTCTACGATGCAGCCGCAGCCGCAGCCGCAGCCGCCGAGGCACCACCGCCATCACCCTTCTTCTGGGCCCCCTCCTTCCCAGCAGGGCCAGACTCCTTCGCCTCCTTCGAGTCCCTATCCCTGGCCCTCGCGCCCCGCCGCCTCCCGCCCCTCTTACTGGCCTGCTGCTCCCCGCCCGTCTTCTCCTCCGCCGCGGCAGCAGCGGCAGCACCAAAAGGCTCAGCCAAACCCGTCGGTGTCGCCGGCGCCGCGCCCTTCCCCTCCACAGCAACAGCTGGCGCCTGCACCACCGACACACCACCACCACCACCACTCTTCCCCTGCCCTCCCCCGCCACCACCACCAGCAGAAGAGCCACCGCCCCCCCTCTTGCCCCCCATCTCCTTCCTCTCCAGCACCAGCACCGACGCCTGCGCAACCGCCACCGGACTGGCCGCCATCGCCCTGGCGAGCCCGGCATGCTCAGCAAAATCGGCGTAGGCGAAGCCCTTCTTGCGGTCGATCTCGACGGCCGTGACGGGGCCGAACGCCGCGAGGGCCTCCCGGAGCAGCGCCTCGGTGACGCCCTGCGCGTGGTTGGCGAGCTTGACAAAGGCGCGCGTCGCGCCCGGGGTGGGGACGGGTCCGGTGGCGGTGCTGCTGCCGCCGGCGCCCTTTTTGGAGGCGCCGCCGGCCTGTCTTGAAGCTGCGGCTTTGGGTCCGGTGGGGGGCGCTGCAGTTGTTGCTGTTGCGACCGCGGAAGGGTTTGCGGTGGATGGGCGTGATGGTGCGGGGGATATGGACGGTTGGGATTGTGATGGTGTGGTCTGCTGGCCATCTTTCTTTTTCAAGACTGTGAAGGGTGGTTTTGTTGGAGCTGGCGCTGAGGATTCAGCGGCTTTGTCGGCCCTTCCATCTCCCTTCGCTTTCGCGCTGTCCTCGCCTGTTCCGCGTTTTCTATTCCGAGATCTACCCGAGGCGGGCGGTTGTGCCTTGGACGGAGTTGGCGATGCTGATGGCCCGGAAAGTGGAGGGGGTGCGGGCGCAGCGGCGGCTGGGGCAACCGGGCCAACTGCCTTTGGGGTCTCCTTTGTAACAGTGGCCTTGCAGTCGACATCGACCTTGGCTGCTTCCTGGCGGGCTTTGCGATGGGCGTTGCCCGGGCTAAGCCCCAGGTCGCGTTGTAAGATCCGTGCTGCGGCGGCGATACCGGCTCTCCGGCTCTTGGTCGGCGGCTCCTGTGTGCTGGGCCGGGCACTCGACTGCAGCTTGGCGGCTGCGGCTTTTGCGGCCTCGGCGGCAGCTTCGACGGCAGCGGCCTTTTTCGTCAGTATCTTGACCGACTCCCTTGGCCTCTCCCTCTCCGGGCCCCTCTCTCTCTCCAGCCTTCCGTCCCTGGACCGCTTCTTCGGGTCCTCGGCCACGGCAGGGGCGGCCTTGCCCTTTACTCCGTGCGAGTCCTGTCGCGCATGCTTTGCGGTCTTCGCGGCGGCCGCTTCCTTGGCTTTCACCGCCTTCCTCTCCCTTAGGTATTCGATCAACGGTGTCGTGGTTGTTTTCCCGCCCTTGTTGATATCCTCCTCGCCCTCCGGTGGCTCCTTGTTGGCATCGGGATTGGCCAGGCCCTCGAGGAATGCCATGAACTCGGGGTCTTGGTCGATTGTGCCTTGGCGTCCATCGACGCGTTTCTTGTCGCCCGGGACTTTCTTGTAAATGGAGAACTCGACAGTGGGGGCTGATACCAGTGCCGGATCGTTGTATGTCTCCTTCGCGTCCTCCCACCTCGCCGATTGCACCGTCTGCAGCAAGGCCGTCAACTGGTCTCTCTTAATGACATGGAGGTATGCGCGTGACGGCAGTGATGGCTTTGACGGGCTGTGGGAGGTCTGTGTGTTAGTACTGGCGGAACGACACGACTCTGAAAGAAGATGACTGACTGCTGCGAGACTTTGCCCGGCCAGTAGGAAAACCAATCGACCTTCCCTCGGCCAACCATCCACTCGTCCCCGAGAATGGCGACGAACTCGTCCTCTGTCAGGCCCGGGGGCAGGCGGCGAACCACAACCTTCTCCCCCTGCGCCGGTGCCTTCATCCTGGGTGCCTTGGGCAATTCGCCCGGTGATTGGTTGACGCCATTCGCCTTCCTGGATAACAGCATCGGGGCTGCCATGATGATCTCAAATCCGACTTCCTTGCGGGGGCGGAGCTGGAGTGCAAGTAAATCGGCAATCGGTACACGGTGTGTTTCCGTGACTCGGGAACGGGGACCGGCCACTGTTCAGTTCGATGATCCCCCTCTTCCGGCGCGACAGTAGCGGGGTCGGGTAATGTTTGTCGACTGGTGAAGAAGAAAAGCCGGCGTGATGGAAATCCGAGGATGATGTTTCCTCGATCGCCTTTTGACGGTTCGGTTTGTGCCGGAATTCCCGCTGTGCTTAAAGATTTGAGCGAGTCGGTCTTGCCTTGCGGTGGAAAGCGCACTTGCTTGTGCACTTCACAGCTCCTGGATAGAGGTCCTGATAAGATATGGGGGCCCTTATCGGATTCGCCCACGTCGTTGGACGAGAGGTTGGCATGACGCCGTCCAGGGGGAGCTGCCGCGGCAGGGCGCTGTGGGGAGGCCTGGAACCTGCAATTGGGCGCGTAAATCTCGGCTGAAGCAGCCCACTGTGGCCCCCTCAACGTGCGGCCGCTGTCGGGTCTGGCTTGTGGACTTCTGGCGATGGTAGCGATAGGGAGGGTCCGACATTAGCAAGGCCGGCACAACTAACCAGCCAAAACAACAGCGATATTCTCCAATTTTCCTGGGCTAACATTCGACAATCGGCTGAATTAGCAGTTGTCTTCTACAGACCCGACACCCCGATCCACCGGTAGCGAACACCCACTTAGCACGAAGCTGTCGCGGGGTAGCACGTCAGGCCAAAGTCCACGCCCGAGTCGAAACCCAAGCGCATCAGGCGCTCCACAGCACGCGATCGCCGTGTTCACGCACCGGCACCATGGCTACCGCACCAAGGCCGGGCCCGGCCAACCTTCGGCCGGGAGCAGGCCTGGACGAGTGGCTCGAGGAGGCCAAGCAGTGCCATTACCTGCCGGAACCCGTCATGAAACAGCTCTGCGAGATGGTCAAGGAAGTCCTGATGGAGGAGTCCAACATACAGCCCGTCGTCACGCCCGTCACGATATGCGGCGACATCCACGGCCAGTTCTACGACTTGCTCGAGCTCTTCCGCGTCGCGGGCGGCATGCCGGGCGAGACCAGTGTGCAGGCGCCCACAACGAATACCAGTGTTATTACCTCGGACGACATCGAGCCGCCGACAGAAATCACAAACCCCAAGCTCAGAAGCAAGATCCGGGATACGGCCGCCCCTTGCGCAGGAAATACCGGCGGGGGCGACGACAACGACGATACGATTATCGAGGCACAGGATGAGTCCCGCGCCTCATTGGGTGCTGCGGGCGACTCGGGCTCGCAGTCGGTGGAAACCCGCTTCGTCTTCCTCGGCGATTTTGTCGACCGGGGCTACTTCAGCCTGGAAACCTTCACCCTCTTAATGTGTCTTAAAGCCAAGTCAGTCATGCGCAACCACTGCCGCGGCTGAGCACCTAGCTAATCCCCGGGTCTCCCCCCCCCCCCTCTTCACAGATACCCCGACAGGATAGTGCTGGTGCGTGGGAACCACGAGTCGCGCCAAATAACACAGGTGTACGGGTTCTACGAAGAATGCCAGCAAAAATACGGCAACGCCTCCGTGTGGAAAGCGTGCTGCCAGGTGTTCGACTTCCTCGTGCTCGCCGCCATCGTCGACGGGACGGTGCTGTGCGTGCACGGCGGCCTCAGCCCCGAGATCCGCACCATCGACCAGATCCGCGTGGTGGCGCGCGCGCAGGAGATCCCGCACGAGGGCGCCTTCTGCGATCTGGTGTGGAGCGACCCCGAGGACATCGACACATGGGCCGTCAGTCCGCGCGGCGCCGGCTGGCTGTTCGGCCACAAGGTCGCGACCGAGTTCAACCACGTCAACGGGCTCACAACCATCGCGCGCGCGCATCAGCTCGTAAACGAGGGATACAAAGTTAGTCTTCCCTCCCCCCCCAACAACCTCACCCATCCCAAAAAAGAAACCCCACCCACACCCTCCGCCCCGACCACCTCCCTATTCACCCGCCCGACCTCCTCCGTCTCCTCCTCCTCCTGACCCCACACTCACTCACTCACTCACTCACGCCCTTGGCCAGTACCACTTTGCGGAAAAGTCCGTCGTCACCGTCTGGTCGGCGCCCAACTACTGCTACCGCTGCGGCAACGTCGCCTCCATCATGACGGTCGACCGCGCCCTCAACACAAAGTTCAGCATCTTCTCGGCCGTGCCCGACGACCAGCGCCACATCCCCGGCGGCCGCCGCGGGCCGGGCGACTACTTCCTCTGAGGAACGACGGGCCGGCCTCGGGGGGGGGGGGGGGGGGGGGGGGGGGGGGGGGGGGGGGGGTTGTTTTGCTCAACAAGGAACGGAAGAAACGAGGACGAGCATGAGAAGGGCACGAAACAGACGCTCGGGCTAGCACAACAGCGTCGTGTACATTACGGTGACAAACGGACGGCTCTCTGATACCCCCAAGCCTGGTGTCCCTCTGCAATATTGCGTCATGAAATGTCTGTCTTGTGCAATCATAACAACATCCGGGTGCAATTCGCCGTCTGCCATCAACCAACGTTGAGGGTGGTATCTTTTGTATCCAATGTTGCAACCCAATCATCCGGGGACCCCCCGCCAGGCCCTGTCTATACACAATTAACTCATATCTCGCTCCATCCGAAGCATCCCTCCCTCGAGTTTTTATATGCAGGTCCCGCGCCACGCCACCACAACAACTAGCCAATCCCGCGCCGAGCTCGCGAGCCGTATCATCCAACAAACGCCCATCATACAACCCCTAACCCAATTCACCTCGACCCCTTCAGCTCCGCCGCGACCTCGGCCTTGACCAGCTCGCGGACCGCCTCCCAGTCATTGGCCACCTCCCTGACCCGCCTCTCCTTGTTCTCCAGCCCCACAAACTCGGCCGGCAGCACCTTCTCGGCAAACTGGAACCCCGCCTCGTCCTTGAGCGCGAGGTTGACGGCGCCGCCAAACTTTGCCGGATGCGCCGTCGACAGCGCAATGATCTGCACCGGGTCCCTGCCCTCCGCCACGGGGCCAGGCGCGGCCTTGGTCTCGACGGCCTCGCCCTCACCATTCTCCCCTGCGGCGGCGGCCGCCCGGCGCGCAGACCGGCGCGCGGCCTCGACGCCCACGGCGGTATGCGGGTCGAGCACGTAGCCGACCTCCTGATACAGGCTCCTGATGGTGTCGAGGGTCTCGTCGTCGGCGACGCGCTCGCTCTCAAAGGTGCGGCGGGCCGTCTCCAGCACGTCCTTGTAGACGGGGCCGAAGCCGCCCTTGCGCTTCAGGTCCGCCAGCCAGCGGCTGACCTCCTGGCCGGCCTGCTTCTTGTTCCACTCGTCGTCCATGCCGGCGCTGCTGGCGAACTGGTAGGCCAGGAACCACAGGAGGCGCTCAAAGTTGGACGACACGAGGATGTCCATGGCCGGCGAGAGGGTCTCCTTGACGCCGTCCTCGTGGGCCTGGACGCCGTCGGCGACGATGCCGCCCTCGGCCTGGGCGCCGAAGGTGGGCTTCTTCTCGTACCGGCCCGTCTTCCAGAAGCGGTCGAGGATGTCGTTCTCGTTGGTGGCGATGACGAGCTTGTCGACGGGCAGGCCCATGCGGTGCGCGAAATAGCCGGCGAGGACGTCGCCGAAGTTGCCCGAGGGGACCGAGAACCGGACCTTGTCGCCGATCTTGAAGGACGACGGCTGCTGGCGCGCGAGGGAGAAGTAGGCGTAGAAGTAGTAGACGGTTTGGGCGAGGATGCGCGCCCAGTTGATCGAGTTGACGGCGCCGAGCTTGTGGGTTGAGTTGATGTCGGGGTCGGCGAAGAGGGCTTTGACGATGTCCTGCGGCGTGGGGAGGGGGGGGGTGAGTGTCTATTTCGGGGTGCATGGTGGGGTGCCTGGGCTCACCTGGCAGTTGTCAAAGTTTCCAGTCACGGCGAGGTTGTGGACGTTGGCGTCCAGCACCGTGGTCATCTGGAGCTCCTGGATCGGGCTCACGCGGCCCTTGGGGTGCAGCATAAAGACCGAGACATCCTTCTTCCCCCGGAGGCCGTAGATGGCGGCCGAGCCGGTGTCGCCGCTTGTCGCGCCCACGACGGTCAGGTGGTACCGGTCGCGGCCCGTCTTGCCCTCGTTCCGACGGACCAGGAAGTACTCGAACAGGTTGCCGAGGAACTGCAGGGCCACGTCTTTGAAGGCGAAGGTGGGCCCATGGAAGAGTTCCAGAAGGTGGATGTTCCCCTGTAGCGGCACCAGCGGCGTGACCTCGTCGGCGCGGAAGGTGGAGTAACTTCGCCGGATGATGTCCTTGAGGTCCTCGGCGGGGATCTCGGCGGGCGAGATGTAGAGCGAGAGGACATTGTAGGCGAGGTCGACGAAGGGGAGATCCTTCCACGACTGCCAGTCCTTGGCGGCGGGGACCTCTTCGGGGATGTACAGGCCGCCGTCGGACGCAAGGCCCTTGAGGACGACCTCCTCAAACGAGAGCTGGTGTGTTCCGACCGTCAGTGGTGTTTCCTTTGTCCGTTTCTCTGGGGCGGCCGGCGCCATGTGCAAGACAAGGGGGGCCTTACACCACTGTCTTCGCCGCGGGTGCTCAGATAGCGCTGAGACGCCGTGTGCGTCTGGTCGGAATCGGCATTGGGGAGGACGCCGTTAGACATGATGGCGGCGATGTTCTCTGTCGAGGATGGAGGCGAGCGGCCTGTGGTAGTGGTCAGGCCCAGTCGGTCGGGAAGGAAAGTGGTGACAAGGCGAAGAGAGTCAGAGTCTGAAAGGGGCAACACCGACCATCGGCGAGCGGGGGGCTGCAAAGAAGGTGCTGGAGCCGCTGCAGAATTTTGCCCCGCACTGGGACGACGCGCTGCCAGCCGCCCTCTGCCCCAGAATAGCGGGGGTCTTCGTCCAATCTCTCGGCTGCGCTACGACGAGTTCAGGACAAGACAAGCCTCGCGCGCATGCCGTTTCCCAGGCGATGCAGCCTGGACCTTCCATCTCGAGGCTACCCAATACTTGGTTGGGATGGCTGTGCTGACGTCGTGAAGAAGTGCCAGAGTCCTGTGCCAGTCTGGAGCGCTGTGTAAAATCGGTGTTCTTGTTTAGTATTAGGGGAATGTTCGTTAATGTATTTTGCTGCAAGGTTTTGGTAGGAAGTGACATTGGACAGCATTTTGACACTAGGCCTAAGAAAATACAGTCATCCTAATCTTTTATACGGTCATTATTTTATTGGGGTTGGTTTTAATGCCCTGGTCCGTACGGATACTCGTCCATGCTCCACCACAAGCGACGGACATGACGATTCCTGTTTAGATATCGTCTCGCGTCGACACCCTCTCGCCCTCTCGTCGAGGGACACGGCCGACATGTTCTCTAACCGCCTATCTCTATCTCTATATATGATACTACAGCTAGGTTTGAAAATGCGCGGTTGCTACGATGGTCTTTTTTGCAGGTGCATCGATCTTTTCTTAACAATTTGGTAGTGCTG
>MU853413.1:65283-142148 GCA_033297235.1 Trichocladium antarcticum
TAAAGTCGGCTATTGCGATAAAACTACTTACGTAGAGCGCGCAATTGTTGGAATAGCTTCAAAAAATTAATATATTAATCAATTTCAATTTCTCAATATACCGAGTTAGTTCAATGCTTTAATACCAAGTTGTGTAATAGCTTCAATAGCGGCGACTTAGTAGTAGCGTTGTTGTATAGGTATATAGGGAAAAGAGTGTAGCCTTGCCAAGCCCCCGAAATAAGTTAAACTGTGCGAGCCCGCGACAGCGGGCTCCAAGCCCCTAGTACATCTAGCATTTGGTGAAGGGCCAAGCCTGAATTATGGAAGGAAGTTTACGGTGGACGGCGGAAGATGCGCGCAGCGAGGAAGTTGCTCGCCAGCCAATATCGAGAGGCACGCAGACATCTCTGAGCTGTATTGCCTGTTCCTGGTTGATGTGTGTCGGCAAATAATGTTGGAGAAGTAGGCGCCCTCGCCTCACCGCGGTTGCGCACTCGAGTGGGTCTCAGACGCCAATTGGAAGATGGGAATTAGCTGAAAGAGGTAGGTGGGGACAATCCCACGACCATTGTGTCCAACAGGACATCGGCCAGCCTCCAGCCAAGCCCGCTTCGCCGCCGTGAATCAATGGCTAGCGAACCACAACCAACTACGGATATCCTACATACATACACATCGCATTCGCCATGGCGTCCCGTCGTATGCCAAGGTCAGCGAGGTGGAGATGCCAAGTAACTACACAGCATCCCAATTGATGCACCGTTCCCAATGCCACGGAGCGTGGTGAATTGCGTTGGCAGGGTTCGGTCCCGGAATCCAGCTCTCCCCGCTTTTGTGAATTGATCAGCGACTGGGCTGGCAACTTGCAGCTCAAGAGGACCGGCCACCATCGAAGCGCGGGGTGGACCCATTGGCTGGCCCCGACGCGGGCCTAGAGCGGGGGGTGGGACAGCATTCCCCTATACACCAATGACTGCACAGAAAGGTGTTGGATATACCAAATGGTATACAGTCCCAGGCAACGAATAGTGAAATGGGTGGTTGTGTTCAATCAATGATGACCACAGTAGTCTCTGTTACAACTAGATCTGCGATGGGGTATGCATATGTACATGTACAAAGGATCCGTGTGGTTTCTTGGCAGACACAGAACTTTTATGGGACCCATCACCTGATGAAAGCCTCTTGTCACCATATCCAGACAGATGGACACGGTGGCTGCACAGTCCAGACGGAAGTGTTGAGAGCAGTGCGCGTGCTCATCCGTAGACCTTGACCAACTAGGGGCCTTGCAGCATATAGTACAAAGTTGCATGTTGTTGAAGAGACAGACAGTGCAACAGCGGGGCCGGACCCATGGGCCCATTTATCGCCGATCCGGGCCTCATCAGCGGATGTTGACACGGGGTGGGGTTCTGATCCCCGGCATCATGCTTGGCAACGTCTCAGTCTCACAGTTCCAAATCGAAGCTTTGGATCAAACGATCCCAATCGCTCTGGTTCTGTTCATTGACATGCGACCTAACAGCACGGTCAATCGGGTTGCAACATCACACCCTCCGTAACGAGTTCAACACTGTGCCCACGCAAGTGTGTCTCTGCGCCGTGTCCCACATCCACCATCTGTCTTGTTTTTGTATTTCTGCTCTCTTTCTGCGCAATTTCGCCTCTGACGTCTCGCCTCGTCTTTGTTCCCCTCCGTCAGAGCTCGGCAGCACCAAGCGGCCCCACGGCGTCTGTGCAACAGGTCTGCAACAGGCAGGAGGCAATTGACGCTGTCTTATCTGTCGCGCAAACCCCTGCCTGGCCGCAGGACGCACAGAGGCCACCGTGCGGTGTCGTTCTTGCACTTCCCACATCAAACAGGGATCTGCGATAAGGCTCCCGTCTCCCCTCACTCCTCACGACAAGGCCCAATCCCTTTCCGTCGATTCCTCAACTTTGCAATCCCCCGAGATCCCAAATCCCCAGACATTATTTCCGGGCATCTTCAACAGACAGACCCAGCCTATAACAATCAGATAGCTACCTGGCCATCTGTATCCATGTATATTGGCCTTGATCTCGATACCCATCGATAGCCTCTCCGTTTCGCGTCCGTCCCGTGTCGATGCTGGCCCATCGCTGCCGACGACCACGACCCACCTGACCATGATGGCCACAATTGCCCTTTCCCGACCGGTGGCAGCACGCCGCACCTCGTCCGCAATCAGCTCCCTCTCCACCATCACCCTCGACAGCAACCCCAATCAGCCGTCGCCACGCCCCGTCCCCGTGCCGAATAAACACCTGCCCGTATGCCCTCCCGGCCCCATTCCCCAGCAAGAACCCACGACCCCACCCCCGTCCCCCGTCAAGGAGGACGGCCAGCCCCAGCAGTCACTGCTGTCCCCCCCCGACAAGTACATCCGCCTCGAGACGGGCCGGCTCTCTCTCTACAAGATTGACGCGGCCGATGTGGCCGCCGCCCTCCACCACCTCGCCCGACAACCCCTGCCAGACCCCGCCCAGGTCTTCCCGTGGCTCCATGGCCTGCATCCCGACAACCTGGTCCAGCAAGCTTTCTTCATGGCCCGGAAACGGGCCCTGAGGAAGACCCCGCCCTGCTTTCGCGGCATAACCGTCGTCAAGGCCGACGGGGAGCTGAACGTCTCCCGCATAAAGGGCGCCATTGCCCCGCAAGAATTCCTGCAGCTTGGCGGCGCCACGGCCGAGTTCCTCGAGGTCGACCCCCGCGACGGCTTCTCGGTGCGCAACTTCCAGCTCCAGGCCGCCAAGCTGGCCATGCTCTCGGACATAATCGTCTACGGTGACGATGACCTGGCCGTTCGGAAGCTGGGCTGGGATATCGCGTCCGCCCAGCAGAGGTGGCGTGACAAGCACGAGACCCTACGCCACCACCTGCCGAGGTACAACACATTTGTCTGCGTCAGCCCCCTGGCCGAGTTCGAGGAGAAGCACCCCGAGATAGTGGCCGTCAACTCGGCCGGCCTGTTGACGGGCCATGTCCTGGACTTCTTCCACCAGGAGAGGAGGGAGATGTACGACATGACGCAGGCGTCCGAGATTGCCCACAATGTCTGGCTAGGCCCGACCCCCGACTCCGGCTCCGAAGAGGAGCAGGCGTTCAATGTCCTGATCGAGTGCAGCGACATGGGCCGGCTCAACCCAGCCGCTCTACAGGCCATCTGCGAGGGTGCCGGCGACGACCAAGACCAGCTCCACCTGGACTTCCCCTCCTCCGGAAGCATCCTCGCCCCAACCTGGTCCCACGCCGAAGCCGACGGCATCCTGGAGTCGTGCAAATGGATCCACCACCTCGCCCACGGCACCCACCCCTCCGCGCCTCCCGAAACGGCCCCCGACGCGGACGGCGACACCGCCATGGGCCCCCCGCCCTCCTTGACGCCGCGCCCGCGCAAGGTCCTCCTTCACTGCGCCGACGGCTACACCGAGTCCACCATGCTCGCTGTCGCCTACCACAGCTTTGCCACCGGCCTCCCGGTCCCCGACGCCTGGCTGAAGCTGCACACCGCCCAGGGCCGCAACATCTTCGCCTACCCCTCGGACGTCGGCTTGCTCACTGCTCTGACCCCGCGCCTGCTGCAGGACTCGCCCGCGCGTGCGGGGAGCAGTCTGGCCGAGATCACGGCCCTGGTGCGGGACGAGCCCAAGTGGTTTGCGGGCTTTGACGGATCGTTCCCCAGCCGGATCCTCGGCTACATGTATCTGGGGAATCTGGGGCATGCGAACAACCCGGATCTGTTGCGGGCCATGGGGATCGGCCAGATACTGAGTGTGGGCGAGACGGCCATGTGGCGGGAGGGGGATCTGGAGGCGTGGGGGGTTGGGAATACGTGCGTGGTGAAGGGGGTGCAGGACAACGGGATTGACCCGCTGACGGATGAGTTTGAGCGCTGTCTGGCTTTTATTGGTGAGATTCTGTTTTTATCCGCATTCCGTCCTTGTTCTGCCCGCCCCAGCCATAACCCCGACCCCATCCTATCCACCCCCTATCTCCATCCCCTCCCCCACCCCACCCCACCCACACCCCACCCACACCATTCACTCGGACCCCACCCCAACCAAACCCGTACAAGTTCTGACCAGCCTCCAGACCGTGGCCGCCAGCGCAACACCGCCACCCTCGTCCACTGCCGCGTCGGCGTCTCCCGCTCGGCAACCATCTGCATCGCCGAAGTCATGCGCAGCATGGGCCTGTCCTTCCCGCGCGCCTACTGCTTTGTGCGTGCCCGCCGGCTGAATGTCATCATCCAGCCGCACCTCCGGTTCGCGTATGAGCTGCTGAAGTGGGAGGAGGTGTTGCGGAGTGGTGGGGGGAATGGACACGGTGATGATGGCGGTGATGCGGCTGCGAAGAGGGAGCTGGAGTGGGCTGAGATCGCGAGGGAGGTGGCGCTGATGAATCGGCCGTATGTGAGGTGATTCTACTGGTGGGCGCCCTGGATCGACTTGATGGAAGGGGACGACTCGACTGATGCTGCGTGTTGCATGCATCGATACTCGTCCCCGCTCACCGCCGCAGCGGTTGGGCGGCCCAGCCGCTGTAATAATGACTTGATACGACTCTTTTTCTTTTGCGCCCATGGGCGGCGGTTCTATCTTGTTCGATTTATTCGCTTGTTATTTATATTCGTTTCGAGGGACGGGACGGGACGTTTGGATATATTGGGTTCGACTATGACGTTTGGCGGCATATGGTGGTAATTGTTTTTGATACTGGCTATATTTGGCATTGGATACGATGGCTGAAGGGCCGAGCAGCTCGGTTTCGAGTGGAATCTACTTCTTGGAGGCGCCATTTGCTCGTATGACGATGAAGTTGGTTTCCTATGGAAGTGTTGGTTGTCGCGATTCGCAGTTCTTTTCCGACGCGCTGGGGCACACCAGATGGCTGGACATGGCGCGCATAGCTACATACATAGCTGTGAGGAGGGCAGGAGGGGGGTCTAGTTCTTTTCGCACGTATCGACAAGCTGAATTCAACAGCACATTTTGCCTCGCAGCCAGTCCCCTTCTGGCCCCTTGCCCTTTGCGACCTTGGAGTGTTATGTAGTACACACAGCCCAGCAGTCGGACCCAGACTATATACTCAAGTACAAAATAAATGAATTTTGACAGAACATCACGGCGGCCGCCAGACCGAAACCCAACCCTCCCAAAAGAAATAGAGGCTGTGAAGCATCATTGCTTGTGGCTCTTCACCCGATCATATTCGGCCCCCGCCAATGTAGACTACTACATGAAGGAGGTATGGACCAAGTTGATGCCATCATGGCTGCGTGGTTCATTCGCGGCCGCCAAAGAAACGCTATTAAGCCCGTCTTGCTGTCTGTGTGACAATACACGTGAGAAGAAAAAGAGACAGAAAAGAATATACTCCAAACCCCAAACGCTATGCACGGCCACTCATATCCCCGCCCAGAACCCAGTGCGCCAAACCCATCCCCCGTACCCCAACCCCCGACGGAAGGAAAACACCCAGCCATCTCCCGGCTACCACGCGTAGCGGGGATGCCAAAAATCAGAAGTTGGTCACCTAGCCGTCCGACAAATCCGAAAACTCCCCGCTGTCAGGCCCTGCTTCTTGCGCATCCGCTCTCTGCTCATCCGCTGTCTGCCCATCCCCTTTCTGCTCATCCGCTGTCTGCCCATCCCCTTTCTGCTCATCCCCTTCCAGCCCACCCGCTTCCTGCTCATCCCGGGCCCCCGGCGGACTTTCCCCTGCCCCACCCCGCGCCCCAGACAGGGCCGTGTACCGCCCAAGAAGCGACGGGTGAAATATCACCCCCCCCATCATGTCCTCGGACCGCTCAGACAGCGGCGAGTCCGGCGAGCCAAGGCAGGAGGAGCTTTGGGGGGTCTCGGGGCTGCTGATGCAATCATAGCCCTGCGGACGCTCTGTCCATTCGGCAAGTCCCTACGCACCATACCCAGAGGCGTCCAGCTTATCGTCGCCATCGAGGACGCTACCCGGTGCAATGTTAGCTCGGCCTCCTCCATCCACAAGCGGTCGGAGCACATACGTAAACTGCTTGACCAGATATCCCTCGCCGCCCCTCTGCATGTCGATGTTGTAGACGTAGAACCCGCCGTCGCTCGTCACCACCATGACCTGCGGCGAGTTGCTGCTCATGGCCACCACGCTACGGAGGGGCAGAGTGCCGCCCATGAGCGCGCCCCGCGGCGCCGTCGAGTTGTTCGGCTTCGGGATCTTGATGCTCGCGAAGTCGCGCTGCGGCTCCCACATCTCCGTGACCGATTGCGGTAGGTAGGACCCGACGGCGCCGGCCACGCTTCGGCCCACTAGCTGTGACGACCGCCGGAGCATGCTACCAAAGGTTCCGCTCGGCCTGGCGGCAGGCGCCGCGGAGCCGCCGCCCCCGTTGTTCGCAGCACCAGGCGGTGAGGCGGTGGCGTCCGGCCCTTCGCCCCCGCGCGGCGAGTCGGCCGCGTTGCTGCCGGGGGAGTAATCGCTGCTGTCTATGCTCCTAGATCGAGACCACCGGTTGGTGCGAGGAGGGGGTCCCGCTTCCGCCTCGGCCAGGGCGGAGCTGCTGGCGGCGGCAGTTTGGGCGTTGACCAGACGGAAAATGTGAACCGTGTCCGAGGCGGACGAGACGCAGAGGAGAGTAGAGCTAAGATTGAACGACATGCTGTAGATGGTCGAGGGATATGTGCCGCGGCGGAACTGGTAGAGCTTCTGGCCGCTCGGGACGGAGAAGACGCGGATGATGGTGCCCGTTTCCGACGCTGTGGCAAGCAGGTTGCCGTCGCTGTTCAGGGCCACGCAACACAAGGGCGAGCGGTGGGCCTCAATGACGGTGACGGCCTTGAGGGTGATGGTGTCGAAAATCAGGACCTCGCCAGATGTGGGCGGCACGTAGGTCGAGAGCGGGGGTGCATGGGAAGGGCGTCTTTCGCCTTGCTCGTCGCGTGGTTTCGGCAGGGGATATGCGATGAAGCATCTTTCCGACGACGGCGACAGGGCGAAGATGGCGTTTGGGTTTGGCGATGTTGCGATGGTGGATACCAGGCCCATGTTCGAGATGTCGTAGAGGTAGATCTCCTCTTCGAGTACTACAGCCAGCCGTTTCCGGTTTAGTCGCACGGCGAGCACGGCGGACGGGAAGGTAAGCTCGCAGATGACAGAGGCACGCTGCAAGAAATGGCATTAGAGAGGCTCGGCGGGCGTGGGAGAACCAACTACCGAATATACCTTTGTGTTCTGTATTACCAGGTGGCGCGGCGAGAGAACGAGGGCGACGAGCGAGGTCGAGAAGAGCATCTCGATGATGGAGACATGGCCATCGTCGCTATTGAAGACCTTGGAAAAGGGATCGGTGTGGAAGATGCGGAAGCCTTTCGACGTGGCGACCGCAAGACAGGCGTGGTCCTGATTGAACGTGACGAAGTTGAGCGTCCCGTTCGACATGGTGACGGGTGGTTTGGCTGCTGGCTGGATGCGCCTCGATGCCGTGGGAAGCCCCAAGATTGCGGGGTCGGGGTCGAAGTCTGGGTCGAAGTCTGGGTCTGGTCACGGATGGAGCCAGAAATGATCGAGGAGTTGATTAGGTTTGTGGTATAATGCTTCGTTCACGGTTGAATACTATTATCTGGAGTGCGGCAATCGTGGCGCCAGGCCGGTTGATAAAGCTGCTCCCATTTGAGTGTGTTGGTTGGGATTCGCCGTTGGAAGGGCGGAGCTCTGTGGCCTTCTGGCGCTCTGGAAGATAAAGCTACCTACCTAGGTCCTGGGGAGCTCGGGCCACGAGATCGACACAGCGGGGCATCTGACACGTCTTGGCGGCTGTGTGCGGGGCGCTTCCCGGTCACTAATACAGTAATTATAGTACGTAGGTACCCAAGTTCGACAACACCACGATACCACGCGAACGCTACCTAGACACCACCAACATCGTTTCCAGTTCAACATGATTGCCACCGCCGTTGAGGAACGTCACAGAATCCAGCGAACTGGGTATGCACTTTCTCTCCACCCTACCGCTACCCCTATCCTTCACCTCACCTCACCATTACGTTCCGAAACGAGTCCGAAATCTCGCTCGCCGTCGAAGCCTCACGCCGCTCCTGCGTCCTCGACATGCCCTGGGCGATCCGCTCCTCCATCATCTTCAGCAGCACCGGCGGCACGCCATCGTCAGTCGCCCTGATCGTCAGCCGCACCATCTGTAAACGCGCCGTGTCAGCACACCGTTCCCATGCTCATCCCAGCACCCCACCCCACAAGAGAGCGGCACTCACCTGCGTCCCATAGTTCGGCTCCAGCCTCAACAGACACCCAAACCTGCCCCCCTCGGAGGTATGCACCACGCTGGCCCCCACGAAATTCTTCTGGTTTGGATCAACCCCACGCAGCACCCCCCACCGGAACCCCTCCACCACGGCCCGCACATGGCCCTCGGTAATCTCCCGGCTCCCCTCCCGCAGCCCCGGCGCGAGCCCAAAGATGCGCTGCGCCTCGCGCGGCGCCCCCCCGATCTGCTTCCAGCGCTTGAAGAAATCCTCGCCCGTCAGCTCCGCGGGCTCCATGAACTTGTGCATCGCCACGGGCAGTTTCAGCGTCAGGGCCTGCAGGGCGCCGGCGAGGTAGCTGATGCGGATGGTCGGGCTCTTCTCAAACACCGTCTTGGCCTCAAAGACAATGACCTGCTGGGCCTGGGCGCCCATGGCGATGGCCGTGTCCGGCAGGCCCTTGACGTCCCACGTCAGCTTGCCCTTCTCGGACCCGTCGAGGTCGAGCGTCGTGGTGAAGGAGCTGATGAGCGCCGGCGTCTTGTTGGTGAAGTACATGATCAGACAGGCCATCTGCCCGCGGTACTCGGAGCGCACGCCGATCTGGATCTGGCCGTCTTCGTACAGCACGCCGTCGGACCTGAGCAGGAGCCGATTGTAGCCCTTCTCCCAGCCGGGTGACAGATGCGCGGCGCTGGCGAGGTTGGGCACCCTGAGGGTTTTGGTTTCGGCAGGCCCGATGTTGGCCATGTCAAGACCGGCGAGGTCTTGGGCTGCCGAACGGCCGTTCGCTGCCGCCGCCGCCGCCGCCGCCGCCGTTCCCCGGGCACCGCCGTTCGCGCCGCCGGCCGTGGTGAATGTCCTCCTGAGACTGCCGCCTTGCTTGGCCAGGGCGAGCTCGGCCGCGTCCGTGTTGGCGTCCTTGCCCCCGACCACCCACGTCCTCTTGTCGCTCGTCTTGGAGTGTTTCTGGTGGAGCCGGGATAGGAGGGCCGACTCCCGTTCTGGGAAAGGGGGCATCTCGTCGCAGACGGTGCGCAGAAGATCGTCCGTGGGCATGCTCGCCAGGGTGAGATACTCGCACGCTCTCTGCTGCAACTCGGGATCCAGCGTGTGGCTGTACACGCTGAACACGTTGACGAGCTGCGGCTTGATTTCGGGGAACAGATTGACAAATTTGACAAAGCACGACAGGATCATGCCGCGCGTGCTCGAGGAGCACCCAGTCAGCTTGTCCTGGAGCGCCATCAGCTGCTCGATCGGGCTACAGCCCTTCTCCTCGGCAATGAGATGGCCAAACTCGCCGAGAATGTAGGCGCCAATCTTGACCAGGGTTTCGTGGCAGTGGTCCTGTTTGCAGTACTTGATGATGTTTTGCGCCGCGTAGACCTGCAGCTCTTCGTTGTTGCTGATGATCTGAATCACCCGCTGCCACACCTCGTCGCTGACATGATCGCCCGCCGTGGCAATGAGACGGAGGGATATGTCAACATACCACTGCACGTCGGTGGCATACTTCTCGGTCAGAATGGCAATCTTGAGCACCATCTCTTCCCGGATTGCAAAATCGGCATTCTGCAGATAATGAAGGAGCTCGCCAACGACCACCCGGGCGTTGGAGGTGTCGCACATGCTGTAGAGCAGGTCAAGCCCCTTCCGCCGGACGCTGATGTCTCTGTCCTTGAGCGACCCGATGATGATCTCCTGGTGCTGCTTGACGGGATCCAGAGTGTCGGCCCGGGCAGCGAGATGTGTCATGGCATCCAGACCCAAGTAACGGACATTGGTCTCCCTGGACTGGATGAAGCGGCCCAGCCTGGATGAGATCTGCTTGATCAGGGCATGTTCGGTGTCGAGGTGGATGATGAGGTTGATGGCCTCGAAGAGAACGGCGTTTTGTGCATTGTTCTGCTGCACGTTCTTGTTCGTCTCTAATGCGAGATCCAGGATCGTCTGGAGGGACTCCCGGATCATACCGCGGACGTGGCTGTCCTCTGTGTTTTGTCAGATGGTGTGGCATGAGTGGCGTTTGCTTGTGGGTTCATACCGGAAGGGGGAAAGTATTGCAGGAGCCTCAAGAGCTTGACTTGGATCCAGGGACACGGGACCTTGTAGTACAGATAATCGGACGGGCACTCGCCGTCGACGACGATCCGCTTGAGCCGGCCGGCAGCCTTGGCATATGCGCCCTTGTACTGCTCAAAATTGTCCTGGGCCATGGTCATGACGAGAGATGTCACCGAAAGCGCCACGCCCAAGTCAACGTCGTCCATCAGTGATATTATCCGTTCTGCCCATTGCGGCTGAACAATGCCCGGGTGCTTTCGGTACAGACGAAGCATGGTCAGCGCAGCCTTCTTCTTCACAAACGCCTTGGAAGTGCTGTCTCGGAGTTAGTTGTGATCCGTCCAGGGAACCAGGGCGTCCCGGACGTACGGTGAAATCAGTAGCCGGTGGACCTCCCCGCTCAGTGCTTCTCCCATCTCGCGGCTGCCAACATTTGCGATGGCGTGCAGGGCGAGGCAGTTGAACAGCTCATTGTTGTCCAGCAGATCCTTCCGTATGCTGTTGACCACCAGATGCAAGAGCTCGTGCTGTTCGTGCAACATGAGCGTCATGGCAAGATAGCCGATTTGCTTTTCCGAGTACTTGGTTCCCGAGATGAGGTTGACGGCTTCGAGATGGCCGAAGTCGACGTTCCACCCGAGGATGTAAATATAAAGCAGCTGTCGCAGCCAGTCAGCCCGGGGACGTCATCTAGTTTGCGCTTGCCACAACACACCTTGCACACGTATTTCTTCCTGTGATATCCGTTGAGGCTGCCATCTGCAACATGTCAGCTTCGAGCCCAGCTCGGGACGGGGACGGGGACGGGGACGGGGCGCGTGCGAACCCTTGAACTTTTGCCTGCACAGCGTGTTGGTCAGCGTCACTCCAAAACAGCCCCAGGGCAGCAGACCGACAGACATACCGGATATTGGCCAGCTCCTTATTGATGCGCTTTTCTTCCAGCTCGCGCGCGCGGGCGTTGCGCAGGTCTGCAATGAACTGGACCAGCCCTCGCATGTTCGAGTTGCTGCTGCTGGACCGGCCCAGAAAGCCGGTAGGGCCTGAAGACGACATGGCGTAGGTCTAGCGCGCACCTCGTCCCGAATCCCGCGTGTATCCCAATCCTCTGCTGAGCCCAATCCCTCTTCACAAGCCCACTCCCTCGGTCGGCGCTGTGGAAACGACGTGACCAGTGCAACTGGACGATGCGGCGGCAAGATTTCAGCAGGTGGGCACCATCCTCAAAGCGATCGGTTCGTCGGGTCACGGTTTGGAGATGGCAGCGGAACGGAGGATGTGACTTTTGCCAAGGCCGCGGGCGGGGGCGTGTTGGACGATCACCGAGCGACGATCAGCTCGGTCGTGTGCATCTCCTTCGTGATTCTGTCGCAGGTGGACGGTAGCGCGGGCCGTGGATTGCGCACTCGGATATTCGAGAAGTGGTTGAGTTGAGCGCAGGATGCAGTAGTCCAATCGTCCCGTGGTTCCGCGTCGGCGTGGTTCAGGGGTTGCAGTGGGACCAAGTCGCCCGCAAAAGGATGGGAGCGAACGGCGTCGCATTCCTGCTGGACCCCTGTCATTGAAAGAGTGCCCCCGCATGGGTTAGCGTGGGAGCGTGGCTCGACGTGGCTAGTATCTGCACAGCACGCTAAATTCCCCACAATCGGCTGTGGCGTGGCTAAAGATGTGGCTCCCAGCTCTTATCGTGCGCTGAACGCTCACTTATCCGAGTCCAAAAGCGCTCTGCCAACATCGCCGAAGCCTAAGCCCTGCCAATGGAAATGCCAGGCCATTGCCTGCCAACACTTCGAGGATGCGGGTGATCTTCCCCAGGGTCTGCCGGCCGCAGAGCCGGCCATCGCTCACGTCTCCCGCGACACGCCGGACATACGCCTTCCATGCTCCGGGCGGTGCCGTCTTCAACGTCTTCAACAGCCGCGCAAAATGGCTGCAGAAGCAGCGGGCAGCGGCCGATCCCGAGCTCAGCAGACAGGCCGACTACCTCAAGGATGAGGTGGCCATGCGCGTCTGTGAGCGGCTGCTGGTAGGGGCCCCAACCAACAATACAACCCAACACAGACGCCAACGCTGACTGACAACCCGTCCGCAGGATGTCAAGCGGCACTTCCCCCGCGTCCTCGACCTCGGCGCAAACTCATGCAACATCGCCCGCGCCCTGACCCGCGAGAATCCCGACCCGAACGACCCTACCGTCCCCCCGCTGGCCTCCAAGATATCCTCCCTCATCGCGGCCGACTCCGCGCCCACGCTCCTCTACCGCGACGCCGACCTCCCCTTCAACCGCGAACTCAGCCTCACCCGCCAAGTCATCCCCTCGGAAGAGTCGCTCCCCTTCGAGCCCGCGTCCTTCGACATGGTCCTCAGCAGCCTCGCGCTGCACTGGATCAATGACCTGCCGGGGGTCCTCGCGCAGATCAACAGCGTGCTCAAGCCCGACAGCCCGTTCATCGGGGCGATGCTGGGCGGCGACACGCTGTTCGAGCTGCGCACGTCGCTGCAGCTGGCCGAGCAGGAGCGGCGCGGCGGGATCTCGCCGCACGTGTCGCCGCTGGCCGACGTGCGCGACGTGGGCGGGCTGCTGGGCCGGGCCGGTTTCCAGATGCTGACGGTGGACGTCGAGGATATCGTGGTGGACTATCCGGACACGTTTGCGCTCATGCAGGACCTGCAGGCCATGGGGGAGTCGAACGCGGTGCTGGGGCGCGAGATGGGCGGGCTGGGGAGAGATGTGCTGCTGGCGAATGAGGCCATCTACAGGGCCATGCATGGGAATGAGGACGGGACTCTGCCGGCGACGTTTAGGATCATCCACATGATTGGGTGGAAGGCGGGCGGGAACCAGCCGAAGCCGCTGAAGAGGGGGAGCGGTGAGATTAATCTCAAGGACATCCTGGAGCAGAAGTAGAATCATGTAGAACAGTGTATGAATTTGTGTTGGCTATGTTCGAGGGTGGTGTTTACATCCCGACAACAAGCTGCCGGCTTCTGGGGGCACAAAAACAGGGCTGTTTGGTGCCGTATTAATGAGATCAAGCCATTGTTGTAGTCCCCTCACAACACACGCCGATCACGTCTATAAGCTCCCTTCGCCCCCGATCATGGCCAAAATAACAAACCCCAACGCCACGAGAACCCCCCCTTATACCCTCCTCCAGTCGGTCATGACGCGGCCTATGCACCCCAGCCCAGCAACCTCGACCACCTTCTCATGCCAGCTGAGCAGGACGCTCATCGCGCCGCCCGTCGACTCGGCCGACGCACCAGGCCGCCCGGAAAACTGGCTGAGGCCGGTCGGCTGCGGCGTCATGCGGGTCGGCGTCCGCGGCGCGCTGCCGCCCGACGCCGACGAGGTCGCCGCCATGCCCTTGTATCTACACCCGCCCCCATCACAGGTCAGCCACCGGGCCATGCCAGCCGCAGGAAAAAAAAAAGAAAAAAAAAGAAAAAAGAAACAATCAGGGTAGGGCCGTCCAAGCCCAGACCGACAGACGCACAGGTACTTCATCAGCACATCCAGCCCCTCGCTGCCGCCGGGCGCCGCATAGATGCCGCGCAGCATCGGCGTCATCTCGCTCGCCTTGATGCTCTGCAGCACCTCGGTCACCGTCTGCAGCGCCAGCTCGGCCGCCAGCGCGTCGGCGGCGTTGTACACGGGCGCCTCGAGGCAGCTGCGCAGCGCGCCCTCGGCGTCGCCCCCGCGCAGCAGCTGCCGCACCTGGCTCGCGAGCTGCCGCACGTCCGCCTCGGTGATCTCGGGCTGCGGCGGGTGCAGCGTCGAGACGTCGAAGTTGGACGACGAGTCGGGGTCCAGCGCGTCGATGTTGATGGTGCGCCAGGCGTCGGACAGCGTGGCCGCCGTGTGCTCGCGGATGATGGACATGGTGGGCGGGTGCGACGGGGTTGGGTGTGGATGGGGGGTTTGGCGGCGGGAGCCGATGGGTTTCGTGGGTTGAGCGGGGGGGGGGGGGGGGGGGGTTTCGCGGTTGAGGATTGATCGGTGGGCGATTGTTTGGTGGTGGCCTGGCAAGCACGGCTTGACGTTGCAGGCAAGCTGCCCCGCCCCGCACTGAGCTGCTGCGCAGTTGGCGGGGCCGGCAGGGCCCGCTATCCGGGTTCCTGCCGGGTCCGAATCACGAAAACGGGACGCCGGGTCGGAGCAGAAGCCGGGTGTATTTGGCTCTCGAGATAACCTTGGTGAGACAAGGTTTGAAACTTTCAGCGGACCATCTATCCTGTGTCTTGGAACTTGACCATACTCCAGACTCCAGCTCTAGTCACGGCCCATCACCAAGCAGCCGAAATCTATACCTCATTTGGTCAGGAACACTCAGCACGTCAAGGAAGGCGGCTTGGAAATTTGACCATGAGAAGAACCAGGCAACTCACTCGGGGGGTGATGGGCACGCGGTTGAGATCTATGCATTACTGCCCTTTGCCCTTGCCACCCCCTACAGCTGCACCTACGGAGTACGGAATACTCTTTCTCATCGAACATCTAAGTTCCATCCTGTATTTTGAACTTGGACTTTTGGTGAAACAACCAGTTCCAAAAACAATACTCCTCCGGAGAATGTGCACAAGCCCAGACAATACATCCGACATCGGAATCCCAGGGTGGCTTTTTCGCGCCGTACTCCACACAACTCCATCGGCAACTCCATCATGCCCTAAACCAACAAAAGGCTCAGCAATCAGCGGGTTTAGCTCAGTTGGGAGAGCGTCAGACTGAAGTCAACTTCAGCAAGTCAATCTGAAGGTCATGTGTTCGATCCACATAAACCGCAAGCTTCTCTTTTGCTTGGTTCCGCAAGGGCATGTCTTTTTTTTTCATAGCACCACGCTGATGTCAGTCAGTCAGCCACCCTCTCCCAGGTCGCTCGCTAGAAAGTTCTCGAACCTCCAACCAGGCCCTGTCTCATCAACCCTCCCAGCCTCTCTTACCTCCCTCCCCTGCCCGGGTCTCACCGCCCTGACGTTTGGCACGACGAGTGACGCCCGCCCCATGTCCCCCGTCTCCTCCTCAACAGTACAGTACTGTGCAGTCTGTACACAGATCCTCAGATCACCAACGCTATTGTACATATGTACGGGTATGTCGTCCTCCCTCCGCGGGCCGCGGAAAAAAAGAAGAAAAAACCTCCTCGCCGGCATCCCCGTCCCAACCCGCACCAGCGATTGGGCCAGGCCAGCCCAGCCCAGCCCTCCCACACCCATGCGCCCAGGCCAGGGGGGGGCCACTGGGCTTGACGACTGTTGCCCTCGTGGCCTGGCCTGGCCTGCTGGCGAGGGAGGGAGGGAGGGAGGCGCGGGCGAGGCGGGCCGGCGGCGTGGGACGCCGGCTCACACAAACCATGCTGCATGGAGCGTACGGATATTACACTAGTGCGGTCAGAGGCTGGCTGGCTAGCGAGCGAGCGAGCGAGCGCGCGAGGGGACCCGGTGCCGTGTCGTGGGAATGATCGCCTCAACGGATACTACTGTAGTAGTGGTGGTGCGGTGAGTTAGTGTACAGATTGCATGGGAGGGAAGGCGGGATGGGGGGGGAATTTTTTAGGTGTTGAAGGGGGCGTTTGGCCGGGTTGGGTTAGTGCTGTGCTAGGTGGACTGGCAGCGGAACCAGTCCGCCGGGCAGGTCGGGGACGGGATGGATGGGTTTTGGGTGGGGCCGAAACGCTGGGTCTTACATACATATGTGTGTATTGCTCGGTACATGTGCTGTAATACTGGGTCTCCGTTTTGGCGCGGGCTTTTGCCGCGTCTGTTCATTTGTTTTGTTTGTGATGTCTCTCGTCGGTTGGTCTCTTCAGCTGCTGCTGTGTTTCTTTTGCGGGGTTTGCTGTTTGCTCGTGCCAAGCTGCAGAGAAGAAAGGATATCCGGTGGAAAAGTGATGTCTCGGATTTGATGGCGGCAGCGGGGAACACGGTGTGGATTCGGCGCTGCAGTCCTCTGTCCAGTTCCAGAGTAAACACAAACGCAGCTGTCTTGCCAGGAGTGCTTCCGCCCTCCTCCCCCCCCCCCCTGCAAGATCTGCCGGCATGGCAGGCAGGGCGAGAGCGTGTGACGGAGACGGATCGCCCCCGGCCCTGGAGACTGCGCCCTCACGTCAAACACAGACTAGCGACAGCGACCCACCCCACCGGGATCGCTCCGCGGTGCTGGGAGGGCACGGAGGGGGCGTTCGGGATTAAAGTGGACCGTGCCGCCTCGTCGATCGTGTTTGGCGAATCATCGTGAAAGGGGCAGATCAGTGCGTTAGCGCGCTGCCAGAATAATTACGGCCATGCTCGAAACGAAACGTGGGAGCGTGGGCCATTGAGATGACGAGTGGCCGTCCTGAGTCCACTGTCAATTTGAATGCAATCAGCGTTGCGCATCACGGGATGGTTGCGGTCGAGGAGTCCTGACTGGATCAGAACAGGAAGATTTCCACGTCTCCCATGTATGCACGCAACCCCATACGGAAAATGGAATGGACAGAGACGCTCGGTTAACAACAAGGACGAGAGGATCTAGAGCGCCGTCCGCTGCGCATCGCTGCGCATCGCGGCACAGATACGGATACATACGACGGAGCGAATTAGCATGCAGGACGCGGCACGGGGAGGCGGCAGTGCAATGGGATATCCTTGAAGGGTCTCCCTTGAAGGGCCGGAGGGCCGTAATGATATCGGCTGACGAGCGGGCCGTCCTGATAACAGAGTTTTGTGGTATCTCGTGGTCTGGGGAAATTGAGGACCCAGCCGTCTCAGGCACGGGAGATGGGGAAATTTGGCGGTGGGCCCGGAGTGGAGGCCCCCCCGCCCGCGGCCGTTCCCGGTGCGGACCCAGCACTGCGGACCTGGGAAACCTGTCCGATATCCTCTCCTTTAAACGTGCATTAGTGTCATGCTGCAGTGTATCGTATCCATTCTCCAGCCGTTGTCCTGGATTGCCAGATGGCAGGATCGAAGGAATTGGATGACGGACGCCGAGTTGATTTTCTTGTTTCTTTCCTTCTTCCGGACCGTTTTCCGCCAGAGAGGCGGGATGAAGCACCGAACTCTCGTCGCTTGCCGTCGTTCCGGGTTGCCGTCATGATTCAACTTGATCGTGTCTCCCACACGCCGTCTCGGTCATGCATGCCGAGCAAAAAAAACGACCAAAAGCGGCAGCCTTCGTGTAACATGCACACAGCCTCTCTTACCCGGTCCTTTCGTCATCATTTCACCCGAACCCGGGAGCGCAAGCCGGCGGCCGGCGCACGGCCAGGCTTACACGCCGCCGAGGCCCCCCCGGCCGATCCGATACTCCCTCCCTCCCCAGGTACTCCCGCACGGCCGGACCCGCGGAATCGAGCCTCGCTCCGTTCCGTCCGTCCCACCGTCCATGGCGTCGCATGCGCCGTGCTTACCGCAGTATTGTGTATGTACATATATGCACCGCTCTTGATGACACCGCCCCACACGCCGTGCCCGTTGTGGCAAGACTCGAGTCTTGCGTATTGTCTGGGGATTTTGATTCGGCGCGACTCTGTCACACACAAGTCACAAGCTGAGCGAGTCCATGGTTGTTATTTGTGCAAAGAAGTCGCCACGAACACCACTCAGCTCCCGTCGACATTACATTATTTGGTTCTGTCCAGTAGCCAGCTTCGCTGTAGTATCGCCACCAGCCACGCATAAGAGTTCAGGGTGCAGCCATGCAAGATGGAAACAACAACTCGCGTTGAAACCAGTGTCAAATATCCGCCAGACCAGACCGAGCTTGAGCTGTGTAGCTACCGCGCGTCTTGCTATCTAATACATCTTATCTAACACCAGGGGGTATCGTCGTCGAACCTGGAGCCAGCCCAGCACCCTTGTGGTCTTGAAAACAAAACCTCCCCCGCCGACTCCAACAGGGTTGTGTATAGTGATGATAACATGGGGTTGAAAAGGAAATCCGTCATGCCGAGTGTTGGATGGCCCGTCCCCGCGAGGAGACGACGCCATCCGAGAAACCCAGCGTTACAAGAGAGAAGAACAAAAGAAAGGTCTATATGCAAAATCCAATCAGTTCTTTTCCGAGCCCTCCAAAGTCTTTCCCATTCGCAACCAAAACCCCTTTACCCTGAACTGTGAATGTGCGCCCTCGCTTGATCCTAAACCAAAACGACCTTTCTGCCCTCCCAAAACCAAAAGGAAATAGACAGAAAATAGCGATCCGTCTGATGAAGACCAGGGTGATGAGACGTCGGCCGCAGTCTCATGACTGCAGTGCGCGAGCCCAGCAAATTAATTGGTCCAGATCGGCTTGGAGTGCGCGGGCGAGATATCGGATCCCAGTGTCGCGCCAGCTGGTATTTGCTGGCAGCGCATTGTGGGTGTGGTGCGCAAGAAGCAAGGTGACAGGTGACCGCCCCAGTAACTCCCCAAAAACCGGAACCCGTCTATATATCGGAACGCCGAGCAATCGACAAAAATGGAAACCCGGAATGAGACCTCCCTGGCTTGGTCTTCTTCCTTGCTACTGGGAAGCAAGTGGCGCTGAGCCGAAATATGTATCGTGTGAGGAATGGTGATTAAAAGTGTTGTATCGGAATGCGAAATGCCCCCAGAAATGGTACGGGCGTGATTAAAAATCATGTGTCGTCAAGTGGGAAAGAAGCCTCTCTTGCTCAGTACAAGACAGAGGTGGATCGTCGTTCGGCCAGGCTGCATGTGGCACACACCCTGAGATGTGTGGTGTTGCATCGCTCGTGGATTGGTCGACATGTGCCCATGATCCGCGTGGGCGTAAACCAAGGGGCAAAGAGTACTGCGCTTCTGACACAAGTCGGGAGACTTTACCGAGGCTTGGGCGGCGTCGGCTTCGGTACACCTGTCGTATCGTAGGCCCCACGGGCAAAGTTTATTGGTTGTTCTGACCCTGAAGAAACCATGGTGGCGGATGTGGGATGAAGCCGAAGATGGGAGCTGGAGAAGGATCCATGTCAGTCACCAGGTCCAAGTTGTCGGTATATGTAGACAAGATCAGGGGCAGTGGAAAACCGGCGCCATGTCGGAACCAAGGAACCGGCAGTTGATCCGGAATAAATCCCCCAAATACGCAGACAGTATTCCTGCCGCAGCAACTGTGACTCACAATTCAGACTCCTCTTGTCAGGCGACAGTAAGAGGCGCAACGGGTGCGAGATTGGCGAAATGCCGAGGCGATGGCACAAGGGGGCGCGGAGTGCTGCCAAATCGTATAAGAGTGCCACTTAGGCGCGGTATCCAGTCGGCGTCGGAAATAGTGCCGGTGCTTTCTGAATGGAGCTGAAGGCGACGCCGATCCCGTGGACGTCCACTTGCACAGGGAGATTTCCGTAACAGTTGGGCCCGAGGGAATGGGGCGCAGCCAATGCGATGTAGCAACTTGGGCTCGTCGTAAGTCGTCAACGTCCGTTTGTTCTCCTCTACTCCCGCTGTCGGAGATGGTGGCTTGGGCTGTCGGTACTAGTGCCGTGGTTTCAGGTACAGGAACGCGGAACGCGACGTCACAAGGAACTCGACCAAGGAGTGTTGGGTCGTCCAAAAACTGCCAACGGTGGGCAGGAAGGGAACTTGGAAAGAGGAACCCGGTGTAAAAGTTGTGAGGACTGTGATGGGAATCCAAGGAAAGGGACAAGACGGAGAAGGGGAGCCATCGGTCTTATTATAAAGGGATGGAAACGGGATTGATGAGAGACCAGGGAATCGAAATGGCAGACACCTTTTTTTTTCTTCCCCTGCCCTTGCGCACCGGCTGGGCGTTGGCGTCGAGTCCATTGAGTGGTGCGGTACGGAGTACTTGGCCGCAAAGTACCTTACCCCTGATCTCCCTCCGTTACGAACCTGTTCGCATTACCGTTGTCAGAACTGGTGTCCTTGGCAGACCGGGGTGCTTCCATTTCAGGTCCCAGCGGACGGCTCGGTGGGTATCCCAGGACAGGGTGCCCCGACGGGTTCTCAACGGAGCGACGCAGGACGGAGCATGGAAGACTCCAATACCTGTGTCTCATGGGACTCATCAGCTACTTTGTGAAAACCGGATGATGTGAGCAGGGGATGCACACCGTGCCAAGGAGACGGTACCTCAGGCACAACGGCGTTTCTGTGACTGTAGGGGCTAGCGAGCGAGCGCAATCACGATGCAACACCTATGCCGACATGATTGCTGGGGTTGTTTGGTGTTCAGCCTTTTTTTTTTTTTTTTGCGTGTTTCCATTCGTGATATCCGTAAGTGCGTTGCGGGATTGCTTTGAGCAGTGGGCCCGCCGTGTCAAGGTGAAGGAAGACTTATGTACCAAGTGATGAGGTGTGGACTGCAAAACCGCCTGTGCGATGCGAACAGAAAAGAATTCGCAACAGATCAGCGCCATTTCGCCGGTTGAACAGGACACAGTCGGGAAACGAAGTGCCTGCTTGCCTGCCACTGTTGGGGCTGCCAAAAGGAAGCAGCTGCAAGGCGGGTTGGATTGAAAGGGAAAGCACCATCCACGAGATTGGAGATTCACAAGCCACAGCTTCACCCCAATCGGTCATCGGTGGGCATCGAGGCAATTGTTGGTTCAGTTCCTAGGTACTCTGTACACAGTGTATCCGTATATCACCTACCAACCACCTACCAATGCACCTCCCTCAGTACATATACGCCTCTGGATTCCGAAGTCTCGTCTTATTAGAGCATCTCATAGGCATTGCTACTCAGTCCGACGGGAGGAAGGTACGGGCCGTGCCTGACACAGGGGTACATGGCTTTCGTCCAAACGACTCGTCACAGCATGGAAGTTTCCCTTCTGCTCTGGCAAGTTTCTGCCCGCTTGCATAGTGTAGATGTCGACATCTCACCTGGTCGCAAAATATATTGGACGCCCTGTTGGCATCCTCTGCCGGTGAACTGGCAGGGTTAGACATCACAACCACACCACTTGGTGTGGTCGGATCGACAAGCCATGGAACGAGATGGCCAATTCGGGGTGCGTTGCCAGCTCCGGGCTGCTGAGACACCGAGAATACTCGAGACACACCCCGCACCCACACGCCCATCACCTCCCCCCGAAGATCCATCATGCATCCATCTGGGCGTTGAGTAGGGCCTCCTGCTGGTTGTCGTGGCACTTCGTCAGATACGTCCTATTCTTAGGGCTCGCCCCGATAACAAAGTCGCCCATCGGCCTTGATGTTGGCGAACTTGTGGTCCACGTCTTGCGTCGCACACCGCACCTGATAATTTAGTGAATAAGACTGGGCCTCGTCCGCAGATCTGTACGGTGGTTCCGGGAGGACGGACCGGCAGTGGGTCAGTCAGCCACAAAAGTCCGGCATTTCGATGTCCAGTTAACCAGTAACCACAACATGGAATTCAGGGCCGCGTGAGCTGCGAGCGTCAGCTAGCCGTCATCACCGTCCTGTAACAACGCACAGCATGCTTGGCACAGCTGAACAGGCTCACGAGGACAGATGCAACCCCGGACCTAGATATCTAGATGCTTTGCATCCGAAGAAAGGAGGATGCTGAGTTTCATGGCACAGCTCGCGCGTTATTGGTTCTGAGCGTCGGTTTGCCTCCGGCGTGACGAGAGGTCCATGCACTGTGCAACAACAGCATAATTATATGGTGTCAAAGTGGCACGCAGTTCTCTAGCCGCGGTTGCATGAGCCCAGCCGGTCGGTGTGGAGCCTTCCGCCGAGAGACTCTGGAGCGGATCCCGCATTCCGCAGCGATGCCGCCGGCCGACCGGATCCGAAGCCCCAGCTTCAAAAACGGATTACCAGTAGCCTGCCGGGAACCTGAGTAAGGCAGACAAAAGAAAATGGCCTCGTAAGTGCTCGTACGCGGTGGGGTACCGACGAGTAATTCAGCCGAGGGCTGTGATCTGCAGGTCCTACTTAAGCCGCTGTGTTTCCCAGGAACAAGAGAATGTATTGGCCGCTTGGAGCTCCGAGTAGCACGAGCCACGACGTCGCCGGGCGGGCCGAACGAAGGAATGGCATAGCTGGGTATTTACCTACTTCCTCCAGCCACAGAAAAGATATACCTACTTGTACTTGTAGTTTAGTTCGCCTGGCTCCCGGCCTTGGACGTCGTGTTGAGGTCTCGCTGGCAAATGTTGACCGTTTTCCCACCGTCACGCCGCCGAAGGTCGGTGTCGGATGAAACGGACCTGGACATCACACCATACCAATGTTCTGCAAAATGACAATGAAGTCGAGCACAATCGATGTAGCGGCCATGCTTTGGGGGTGAATCATCCGAGGCCCGGGTCGGATGCAGACCTCGTTTGAGTCCACCAACTAATAGCCGACTACAAGACACAGATCGTGCCCGACATGCGGCCGACTTGCCTAGCTCCTCAAAGCTAAAGGTGAGGGAGGAACTGAAGCCGGCGACAGGTTGGGAAGTCGACTAAATGACAAGATCAATGCGATGATGCCCAACATCCCACTCTGTTGTATGCAAGACAGCGGAAGGAGCAGTGGGGATGCATCGACCTGCATGTGGAGTCTAGACAGCCCACCACAACTTCCCAGAAAGAACGGAAGCAGGCAGTTGAACGATAGATGCGACTCACGGAAGGAACACCTCATCGATGGCTCCCCAACAGACAATTTGAACTTGAGCCTGGAGCGAGCTTGAAACCAGCTGGGCTCGGTTTTAGTCTTTTAGGCCGCCAAAGCACCACGGGCTTCAGTCTCGGCGCACGTAGTCCCCGTCGTCTAGGTTGCACCCCGCCACGACGACCTCCTTCGCCATATCCTCCCTCCCGAGTAACTCTCTTTATTAAACCCCACAAAAATGGTGGTGAAACCGGTGCGAGCTGAATGTCGTGCCCGGCCTGTCGTTGGAAGCTAGTTCGCAGCTCTCAGATAGCACAGCCAAATTGTTCGGAACCTGCAAGTCTCACGACGTCAACTCGACCCTTGTATCGATCGACACCTCGGTGTTCGCGATTAGCATGGTCAGCTGCATATGGCATGTAATATTGCCGGTGTCCTCCTCTCCGTCAACACAGGTGCCCGAGACAGTAATCCAAGCGCAGACAAAGCAATTGCACCAAACCCACAGGACAACTTGGTTCTCTGCAGCGCACGCGCCTTCCGGCCTTAACCAAACTGCCGGTATCCGCGTATCCGCGACAACAGAAGCGAGGCAGCAAGCCTAGAGACCGGTCTTGGGCAGAGCAGAAGCTGATAACGACTTTCTGAGAGAGCAAGACAAAGCGAAAACAAAGTACACAGCTAAACAGCGCCAATGGTACATAGCCGTATCGTTCGAAAGGGATTTGATGGAGAGACAATCTGACCTCAGGGCAGCCACGCCGCCAAGAAACGGACACACTTTTGATTGGCCCGTTTTGGTTATCCTTAAACTGTCGCAGTGGAGCATCATTTCCGGCCCCTGTCCCGCCACCATCCCACGCCCCCGCTACCGCCAGCCAATGTACCGTCGAAGTATATACTAGGGTCGCTGCGTACCTAGCTACGCGCCTACGGCGTATAGCTACGCGCTTGCTGCGGATCCGGCCGGCACCCGCAATCCGCTATGTCCCACCGCACCGCAATCCGCTATGTCCTACCTCCTACCGTACCTACGTACTACGCGGAGTATTATATATATATAGTCTATAAGCTTACCGATATAGCTTCGTACTTAAACGGTAGCTACGTAGCTATAGAACCGTATCTATAACGGGTATATCCTTAACTACTCCTCCTCTTTACTATTATCCTACTACGTATTCCCTGGCCGAACCCTAGCCGCCTCCTAATACGCTATAAGATAGGACCGCTAGCCCTTAGTTAGCTCCGGTTCGGCGCGCTCCAGTTCGGCGCGCGCGGGTTCGGCGCGCGTAGGTTCGGCGCGCTTGCGTTTAAGGTTAAGCTATCTAGATTAGCTACTAATTCGCTTTAAGATAGTATCTAAGGTAGTAACTTACTAACTCTCTAGAGATCTAGCGTAGAAGCTTGTTATTCTCGCTAAAGGTAGCGACTCCCTCTCTAAGGATATTAAGGAGGCTAGTACCGATGCTAACGAGCTACTTATTAGCTATAGTAGTACGCTCGAGCGTAGAGGAGGACTTTTCCTCGGCGCTTTGCTAGGGCGTTACCCTAGTAAGGAACAAAGAGGTAGAGGGGGTAGCGGCGGCGTAAGGCGAGGCGAAGAACGGATTAGCGGCGGGCATAGCGGCGGTTTCCTTACATATACTACCTATAAATAAGGGGTAAAAGATTAATTGATTAGTTAGCTATATAGTCTTCTATCTAGCTACGCTACTTACAAATGCCTATAATAATATAGCTACCCTGCTCTTTTAGAGTAAGGGACATCTCCTTACTATCCTTAGCCTCGTAGATTTCTATATACTAGTCCTAGACCTTATTATAGAGGCTCTTATATAGCTAGTAAGCTAGTAGCTAGTTAGTATATATAGTAAGTTAGTATTATAAATATTATATTACTAACTATCTTGTATTTAGTAATATACCCCTACTTAGTATACTTAAAATATACTATACTAAGACCTATCTAATAGTTAGCTAAAGCACTTGCAACTAGTAATACTTAATACTTTCTAGCCTAGAAATAGTACGCGCGAATAACCCTGTTATAAAGGCAGGTAATATAGACGGTATATAGTACTAAACGCGCTTATAGTCTAAGCTCGTTAGCGTCTACCTTCTTCTTCTTCTTCCTCTATAATTAACTATTAGCTAGCTACTTCCCTACAATAGTACCGTACCGTATCTATTTCTATATATACCTTAGACGTAAAGGAGGGAGCCCGCCGTTTAGTAGTAGTCTTACAGGCGGCGGCGGCTATAGTAGAGGAACTTTCTTACTACTTAGTAGTAGCGGGACCGGCGGCGGGCAAGGTGTTATTGTTACCCTTAGTAACTCTTAGGGGGGGGGAAGGTATACTTATATTGTAGATAGGGTCGGGCTCGAGGTCGGGCAAGGTAGCTAAGGCAGTAGCGGCAGTAGCGGCAGCGGCGGCGGTAGTAGTAGCGGCGGCGGCAGCGGGAGCGGTAGCGGGACTAGCGGGCAAGGTATTGTTACCCTTGGTAACTATTAGAGGTATAGGAGGTATACTTATTATAGTGTTTTGCTACTATATTGTACTAAGTTAGTAAATTAGCTAACTAATAGTTTACTAATTAATAATTTAAACATAAAATACTTACAAATGCTTACAAGGCGCTTAAACTATTAGATCTAATCTATATATATTATATTAGCTTTATATTATTAACAATAGATAAATAGGGTTAATAGGGATAACTTTAATAGTTTAACTTACAAAGTAGGCGTATTAGTTAGAGTATAGAAGAAGGGAGAGAAAAGAGAGAGCTTTAAAATAGTTAAAGAAAACAGAGTTGTATTCGGATAGCAGACCTTTTTAGCTAGAATTAAAATTCTCGATTTAAACACTTATATTTAGAACAAAAACAATTAAAGTAACGTAAATATTAAAGTTACTACCTACTAGTAATAATCCCGTAGCTAGTTAGTATTGTTCTAGCCGTTAAACTCTTATTAGAATCTTTACCTTAAGTCTTAAAAATTACGGACTTAAAATATAGTTTCTCCTATATAAATCGCCTTTATTGTATCTTTCACTTATATAGTTTAAAGCTTCTTAATTTTACTAAGGCTTATAACTATCTATAACCCTTCTATTACTAGCTATCTACACCCCTACCGATAGTTAAAAATAGCTATAGATCTTAGTAATATTAGGTTCTTAGCTATAAATCTTAGCAATATTACCTCTGCTTTTTACAATGCACCTGCTATACGTTGTTTTATAGTTATATATATAGCTAGTTAGTCCGCCTACTTAGGCAGATAACAACACTTCTAGGGACATTAGATACTTTTAGCTTTAAGCCTTCCTACGCCTCTAGGTATATATATTATAGTAACAATTGTTCGCCTTCCTCTAAATAGGGGGAGATATATATCTAGAGGGCGATTACTTAATCGGATCTGCTATAATTAAAGTTCGAATATACATTAGCAACCTAGGACGCTTGCTTTATATCTATCCCTATTACGGTCTTACCCTCTATATAGATTGTAGCCTTCCTACTACGTCTAGGCATATATATTATAGTGAAAATTATTCGCCTTCCTCTAAATAGGGGGAGACATATATCTAAAGAGCAATTACTTAAGTTTAGCTACTACCCTACGGCTAATCCAACTACCTCTAAACGAAGGTTAAGATATCTAAGTCCGTTACCTATTGCAAGTCCTCCTATACTTTACTAACTAGCCTGTTAAGCATATAGTTAAGATCTTCCTTAGAACTACTAGTCTCTTTAACCGTATCCTAAACGCTATATATTTTAGCCTGAATAACCTCTACTACTTCGCGGAATTATAGAGTGAAATTCCGCGGTATAGGAAGCTTCTACTTATTAGTAGTAGGCGGCGCGCTATAGCGAACGCGCAGGACATTCTAGTATATACTAAAACCATTATTATACAAGCTACGTAATAGATACTAGAAGTGCTCGCGCCTTAGCGAGCTAGCTAATATATAGTAGTGCCAGAGATAGGAGCAAGGAAGCCGCTAAGCGGTATACTACTAGTAGAAGCAACGAGGAATGTCTTTTACCCCTAGAAGTAACGTAGCCTCTACTACGCCATTATCAACCAGCTAGTTAACGATAGAATAGTAGATAGGGTTATCTAATAGATCTAGCTTATCCTATTCGACTTCTCCCGTATCTATAGCGGTTAGGATAGAGACAGGGGGTAACGGTCTCGCTATAGTATCGTTGCTTGTAGTATCGTTATAAAGCTAGGTATTCCAAGCCGCCTATCCTAGGATATAAAGCCCTATAACGTTACACGGTTAGCATTTAGCAACACGGCGCTAGGCAAGCTAATATTAGCAAGAGATTAACTTCTACACTTAGATTAGGATATTATTAAAGCCCTAGTCTAGGTACTTTAATACTAGTACTATAACGTAGTTTACGCTCTAAAAATTAGCCCGCTCCGCCTTCTCCTTATAATCACATATACAATAAGTAACATATATGATCGTTCTAACAAGGGTCTAGCTATAGGCTATTGTCTACTTCGCTATAGGCTTAGAGTTCTTGATCTTCAAGTGCTATCCCTCGACCGCGTTGGTCGTAGACACCTAGCAAAGCAAGGGGTATAGGTGCCGAACCTATCGTACCTATAGCCAGGTATCGTTTATCTAGTTAAGCCTTAAATACTCCTTCGATTCCTTACTCCTAGCGTAGGCGATAGCAGCGTTCAACGACTTATTACAACTATATTTAGTATAGTAGTAGTAAAGAGCAGCACCTATATACTATAAGCTCTCTAGACTAGCGTAGAGCCTCCTTTTTAGGGTCTCCTAACAATGCTTTATATAAAGGAGATGCTATACCCTAAGGGTTCTATCGTCGAAGGAGCCAAAAACGTTGAAGATAGCACGTTGCTTAGCAGCTAAGTCATTAGTAATTATATACTTCAAACGCTACCCCTAGTTAGCTAGCCCCTAGTTAGCTAGCCCCTAGCACTAATCTAGTATAACTTGTAGGCAGGCGCTAATAGTCGCGGCTATCTAGTCGGAGGTAAAGAAGCAGGTAGCGGGAAGCCAGTTACTATACTTATCGCGTACTATAATAGTAAAAAGGTACTAGCTAAAGCGTTCGGTCTTATAGGTAGCGTCTATAATTGCAAGCTAGCTATACTACTTTAACGTATCGATACTATAGCTTCGGCTAAATACTAGGGCAAGGCGCTCGTTAATCATTAGTAGCTTAGAAAGATAGTTACCGCTTCGAAGCAGCAGCTTAGTAACAGCATCCTTATACTCCTACTCTTTTAAGGCCTTCCGGCATAGCGTTTTACAGCTATCCTTCCTTATAAGCCCAAGAGAGAGAGCAGTATACCTAATATACTTAACTATAAGATACTAGCCTCTAATAGCTACGAGACGATCCCTGCCCTCTATAGATTTAGTATAGTTCCGAAGCTTTCGATTAGCTTTAGGTATTAAAGAACTTGTTACAACAAGATATATAACGTGTTTATAGAGGGCTCTCGGAAAGTGTTTAAACTCGACGAGTTCCAAAGAGTAGTTATACTTATTAACGAATTTAATAAGGTAGAGCTTCCCTAGGGTAATATACTACTTAAGGCGGTAGATATAGGGCGTTATACTCTTAACTAGCTTGTCCCTAGCACCGGTACTACTACTAGCTACCTACAGTACCTTGTTAAAAATATAGCGGAACGATTTTATTGTCCCGCTCTTCGTAGCTAACGTCTTATCGGTAGTCTAGAAATGGTTAACCTAGCGCTACTATACTTCGAAGTCTTCCTCTAGGATAGGAAAGTCTACGTAGGGAGGTCCAAACTAACGGGTTCGAATACCTTCAATGTTATAGGGTATAAAGAGCCTACCGTTAAGTGCGCTAGGTACTAGTTACAATGTATAGATATTAGATCTATATCTGTTTTTGCTAGTACGTTACAACAACGCTATAGCAGGACTATACGCTAGTCTACGCGCTAGGCTATATACCGGGCTATATACTAGGCTACGTCCGCGGCTACGTACGCGGCTACGTGCTAGGCTAGAGGTACAACTCGATAGTATACTCTAGCTAGGGGAGAGGAGGTTAGCAAGTATAGGAACGGCAGCTAGATCGTTATAGGAAAGCAGTTAGTAACGAATACTATATTATAGGACGCTATATATAAAGGTAAATAGGAAGGGGATTATATACTATTTTGTAGCTCCTAGTTCTATAGCTTGTAGTTCTATAGCACCTAGTTCTATAGCTTGTAGTTCTATAGCACCTGGTTCTATAGCTTATAGTTCTATATCTCCTAGATATATAGCTCCTGGTTCTATAGCTCCTAGATATATAGCTCCTAGCTCTATAGCTCCTAGATATAACTAGCAAACTATTCGAATTTATAATTCTTAGAGTTAGGAGGTTCTATAATCCGATATAAGCTAGTATCTAGCTAGTAGTAGGTTAGGTTAGCTATAGCCTCTCTTGAACAATAGGAGAACTATATATACTGTAAATAATAGGAATAGGAGGTATAGCTAGTAGTAGGTATATATCCTAGGGGCGCGTCGCGGCGTCGTTGTTTTAATAGGGGGAAGGATCTAACGAGCGCGTCGAGCATACGCGTCGAGTTAGAATAGTAGCGTAACCGGTATAGTTCTAGATAGGCTAACAGGGTTTTACATACTTATAATAATAGTAGGGTTAGTATATAGTAGGTATATATCCTAAGGGTGCGTCGTAGCGTCGTTGTTTTAATAGGCGTTAGGATCTAACGAGCGCGTCGAGTATATACGTCGAGTTAGTATAGTAGCGCGACCGGTACGATTCCAGATAGGCTATAGGGCTTTTACGTACTTATAATAATAGTATCGGTATTAGTGTTAGTTTAGTATAGCGGTTCAACGTAGAGGGAGGTAGGCGGTAGCGGTAGTAATAGGGTGCCGGTAATAGTATAGTGTTAGGATCGTGTTAGGTTCCGTTTAGGCCGCGCTAGGTAGTAGGGGGACCGGCGTACGGGCAGCACCGGAAGCGCCGCTAGCCCTAAGCGCGCGCGGTTGCGCGGTAGGGATTGCAGGTGGTACTTGGGAAGGAATGGGGGGAGGTACAGCTAGGGCGTGCACGGGGGGCGGGACAGGGGCTGGAAATGATGCTCCACTACGACAGGTTAAGGAACACCCCCGTTTTGCCCCTTCACTTCCTTGCCCACAGAGGCAGCAGAAATCTTCTAGAAGCATGCTATGTAATTTCGGCTAACCAGGACCAGGACGATCAGAGGGGCGGCCGAGGTGGATCTAACCCCACATGCTGAAAGATGAAGATTCCCAGCTAGCCAGCCTCCCAGCAAAGACGAGCTATGATCGGAACCTCGCGTCCAGAGTGATGGGTCCGCGAGTCGGAACCCAGACGCTGAGATGGATACTGCGCAGCTACCAGCGGAGCGACTCTGCCGATGTCGCCGGCCGTCGTATTATCAACAATCACACAGCGCGATTCCGACGTCTGGAAATAGCTGCTGCTGTGCGATGGTACTCAAGAATCTTGGATTCGGTCACGCGTACGAAGTACTACGTACGCACAAGCTTGCCGTGGTAAGCCCTCGTGCCTCCTTGCTCTTCCGATACACCTCTCTGAGCTGATGATGGATGCAGCACCGCGGCAGGGGCTGCCAACCCCGAGCCGTATGCAATGTGCATACATACGCAGAACTTGGTATCGGCACCGCAGACGGGTTGGCTTTGAGTCTCGGCCCGGACACCCAGTCAACGGCAGGATGGCGCGGCGGTTTCGCGTTCAGCTCAGCGACCACGATGCTGTAATGATGTGTAATCTGGGCCCTTGAAGCGGGCCCGGCAAGCCCATGGATCCCCGCCATGGTCTGGTACATACATAAATTTCCATGGCGATGCCACATGAAAACGTGCGTCGACGCACGGGACGGCCTTCCGGGCCAGGCAGGCCTGCACGTGTCAGGAAAACACCGGGAATCGTGCGGCGAGGTGAGGGCGAAGACGAATTGTGCATGCCTTTAGGAAAGGGTCAACGGTGCATAGCCAAGCCTGACCAGCCGGAGTGTGTGTGTGGTATGGTATGATTCGCCCCCGTTCCCCCTTTCGGCCAGATAACGTTGATGCTGATGTACCAGTACAAATCACACCACACTCACGAGGTCTCGGATACCCCCGTCGGGGTCCACATTCAGTACTTGTACATACTGTACATGCTGTATTTGTTTCTGCAGGGCTCTTCCTAGCAGGAAGAAACGGTACCTTGCAGGCGGGGCCGCGACATTGCCGGGACAGTCGTTCCTCGCGTTCTGGTTCCTGCATTAGCCCCGACATCTCGCTGCTTGCGGAACACTGCAGCCTGAAATACCGAGTATGGATGACACAGCGTTGATCAGCTCTCGCCTTGGGTTGCTTGCCTTGTCTTCTTCTGCATCCGAATCGTTTGTGTCCTGCTTGACACAAATCGTACAAATTCAAATCAATCCCAAGCTCGTGTAGGGCTGAGGCGGCTACAGTTTGCTGGCTTTCTCGGCACAAACGGTTCAGACAACCGACACAGCAAATTAACCTTGCTCTGAGGGTCATCGAAGATGAAGCAAAAGTGGGCGCTTCGGGGAATGTTCCCATTGATCCGCCGCCAGCCATCCAGCGCCTCCATGCAGCTATGTACGTCAACTTGAAGTCTGGACCCGCGCCTGGTTTGTGTGCATTGAGCGCTCATCATGTGAGGGGCGAGGGGCCGCCAGCTCGATGTTTCTATTCGCAAGCACGGCGCTCAGGGGGCTTGCTTCTTGAGTTTTGCGCATCTCAAAGGCGGCTCGAGAGCGGTTTAGGCGGTTTCAGCCCTGGCCAGCCATGTCTCTGCCACAACGGCTGTCATACGTGACAGTGCGGCTGCCAACGTGATGGATCGCGGTCTTAAACCTTTTATCTCAGATCGTGCAGGCAGGTTGAATCTCACGTCCGATTCAAGTGAAGATAGGCGAAAGGCAGAGACAGCCACCGTTTCAGCGACATCGCAACATAGCCTGAACCCCTGCCCAGCAATCTCAACGTTATCGCACGGCCATCAATACACAGTCAATACGAATCAGAAGAAAACGGAGCGAGGGGACCTGAAGGCCCACTGCTTCCTTCGCTAAGCTCAGGTCCAAATTTCGAGAAGGCCGAAAGAAAACACCAAGCCACCAAGCGCGACACGGCCAGGCCTATTGAAGGGAGCTAGCTGCCGCTCTGTCCCGGGCCTTCGGCGACCGGTCTCCACCGGGTGCATCGGCGTCTATTCGATTTGATCGCAAGTGTCTGCTTGCAAATGTGAAACCCGCGGCATGGCGCTGCAAACCAACTCGGAGCCGACAAGTTGCGCGTTTGCAAGAGCCCCTACTAGAGTGATGGCGTGGGCATTCGGATTCGGGGCGGGCGGGCTGCACTGTGCACACTCGCGCAGAGACATGCCATGCACGGCCGGACCGAGGACTGACAGGCAGTGACCACAAAGCTGCAGGCACTTATGGCTCCGTGCGGGCACCCTTCTGGAAGCTGGGTGCTGGAAGCTGGGTGGAAGGATTGGACGTCAGCGCACCGGGCATCGTTCCGGGCCGCCAACCACAACCCGCCCCCTGACGTTGCATCCTGCTTGGCTCCCCAGCCATCAACGGCGCTGCGTGGGACCGGGGAAGGATTCCGCTATTGCAGAAACCCACATTCTGCCATGGCCCGCCTTCTTCATCGCCCGTTGATTCATTACAGTAGAAAAATTCTGCTCTTCCAGGGGGAGGGAGGGGGAGACGCAGCAGGAGCAGGGACGAGCACCCGGCTGGGCAGACAAGGGAGCTTCCAACCACCCATGCCAACGTTTCGCTCCCTCGGCCTCCGTTTCGATTCCAGCAAACGCAAAGGCCCGAATACTCGGGACTCTGGGGTCGGCTGATTTGGGGTACCTGCAGGTGCCGTGCCAAGCCATGCCATCGCGCCCAAACACACACTGCCTGTTTGTTTCACCTGTCTCTCTCTCTCTCTCTCTCTCTCTCTTGGTGTCAGTGTCGGCCTGATTGCTTGCGGGGGCTTGGGCTGACTCGTGAGAAGATTCTGCGGCGGCGGCGGCGGTGGTGAAAATCCCCCCCGGCGCCACAGGCAGGCCCCGCGCCGGGAACGCCGCCGACTGGCTGCTGGGCCACGGAGTGCTTTTTTTTGTCAGTCAGCCGATGGATCGATTCCGGATCCTGCAGCGGCGTCTGCCTCTTTGGATGGATTCTCCTCCTGCCTCTTGCGGATCCTGGATTGCCGCATCGCCGATGGGATCGAGTGCGGTGTGCTGTGTTCTGAGGGCTGGATCGGCTGGTGTTGCGGAGAGTGTAGACGGAATTTGGGCATGCTTGTGGGATGGCGAACAACAGTGATGGGAGATTGGCAGGGGTGGTTTGCTATTACAGTAACCATCGACGCGAGCAGAACGTAGCAGACAGGTCTGAGGACGGACGGTGGGCGGTGTAATGTTTGGGGACTTTTGCCTGGGTAGAAACATATACCAACTTCTCAGCCTACCCCCCAACATCATACACGTCAATGAAAACCAACCTATTTATGTAAGTAAGGAAAGGCAAACGACTCCAACAACACAAAACCCAATTTCCAAGAAGGACAAAGCAAAAGGAATGCGTCAGCCGCGAATCGAACGCGGGGCCCATCGATGGCAACGATGGATTTTACCACTAAACCACTGACGCTGTGAGGATCTTTCCTGATTGGGGATTGTTCCACGAAATGTATGCCAAGGCTGCCCATGCAGACGACTCCAGACCAGGCACGAGAGTTGAAGCGACCCTGATTCCATGTGGTTGTCAAGACGGGAAATATATAGAACTTGGGTTGATATCAAGACTTGACTTGGATGGACGGTTGCATATCTTTCTGTCTCTGCTTGGACTGGATGAGCGAATTGGCATTATGCCACACCACATAGCCACGATATCACCACAAGTCAGAACACAGCTGCCAGAACAAACTCTATTTTCTCCGTTCATTCTCTTTCTCGACGGGTAATTAGACGGAAACCACTGATGCTCGATTCTCTAAGCGCCCATAATGTGATTGTGAAAAAAACAGGGTGCGGATTCCCCCGTTCCCCTTCCAGTTCCCTCCCTCCCCAATCCGAATGCCCAAACCACCGCTGTCAGAACGCCTTGCTAGATAAGTCAAAGGGAACGATTTGATTACAGCACCGGGGGATAAGTAGATGATTCCTGGACAAGAACGGAGAGGCTTCTGTGTGTCCTCCCCATGACCTTGCCTTGGCCAATCCCTCTCCATGCCTGTGATAAAAAAAAAAGAAAGAAAGCATTTTTTATGTCGTCGCCTTTCTTTCTCCCCGTTTTCTTTCTCCCAGTGCGCGCGACAAAACGGCACGCGGGACGGACGCCTGGCAAAAAGTTCCTTCCCCTCCCTGGTCACGGCGCGCCGGACCCCTTGTTCTTTGGGTGTGTAAACCACACCTGCGTCGGCACAGGCATCTCAGCCGTGCGTCGACCACCCTTCCCGGAATGTGACAATCAATTCCTGTCTTTCGGCGTCGACGCATCCAACTTCATGTACGCATCCTGCAGGGCCCGGACCTCGAGGCCGTCCATCTCGAGCGCGACGACCCAGTCTCTCAGCTGGAGGTTCTTCCCCTTCTCCTTGTCCTCGCGCCACGTGCCGAGGCGGGGATATCTGGGATCGGGGGTGAGCGTCGTCTTCTCGGGGCCCTTGAGGCCGCCTCCGGCTGCCGCGGCCGCGCCGTCGGCCGCCCCTGCTCGAGGCGTGCTGGCGCCGCTGCCGGGGTTCTGCAGCCACGAGTACTCCTTCTTCTTCTTCCTGCCAAAACTGCCCATGAGGGTGCTCAGGGTTTGGTTGGCGCTCGCGGTGCTGGACGCTTCTGCGAGTCTCGCGGCGGCGGCGCCCTTCTTGAGTTCCTTCTTCGAGGGCGCCTTCGCGGCCGTCTCTTCCGGCGCGGCTCCGGAGCCGGGGGTACCAGGGGCGACGGAGCCAGCACGGGACCCGGCCGCCGGCTCGGGATTCTGGCGCTTCTGGCGCTTCTTGAGCCTCTCTTCCTCCACGTCGCGGTCCGTCTTTGCCACGTCCCGCACGGCCTCCATTAGATTCCTTGGGCCATGCTTGCCACCCTTGGATGTCGAGACACTTCGTGAGGCGAAAGCATCGAAGGAGCCTGTGGAGGTATGTTAACAAGGGCACAAGACAGAAAGCAAGACCGGACAGGCCATACGCTTGAGTGGATTTGAAGCCGCAGTGCCCTCGAGAGCGGCATCCGGAAGCGCGTCAAGGCCGGTCCTCGCCGGCAGCACTGCGACATCGGCCCATTCAGCAGGTATCTCCCCATGGGAAGTCGTTTGGCGGAGCGTGGCCACGCTGCTAGCATCTTCTAGCAGTTCCCTGAGCCGGTGCTTGGTGCCCATGGACACGAGCGCCAGCTGGTCTGCCAGATACGCGTCGTGTGGGATGAAAGAACCCGTCGTCGACACCATGGCGCCGTCGGGGCCAGGTTTCGTGCTCACTGTGACCTTGGGCTGGGGGAACTCCTGGGGGGCTCTCAGCTTCCCCATGGGGTTCGCGTTCTTCAATTCCAGGTTGACGCCGATCCCGTGCTCCTTTGCAATCTTCTCGACCCGGTGGTGCAGGTTAGAGATCATCAGAAAGGGGTTTAGGATTTCAATGCTCCGCACAACAGCCAATCGATGCGCGGCTTCGTCCCAGGCTCGCTGCGCCGCTTCGGCCTCGTAAGCCTCCTGGCTGGGAGCAGTGACGGTTTCGCCAGGCTGGTTGGCCATGCCGGCGCCGTAGAAGGAGCCTTTGGTCCCGGGGGCGTTCGCCGGTGCGCCGGTCCTCGACTCTTGCGCAAAGGATCCGCCGTAGAATTCGGCCAGATATTGTTCCTCGGCGCGGAGGTCGATGCCGGTACCGGCAAGCGAGTCGCTGACATCGTACTCGACTTCTTTTGTTGGCCGTTCGACGGGTTTCGATGGTGGGAGCATGGCGCCTGGTGTCGGGGGAAGGGGCGGGGGCGCGATCAGAGCCATGGTCGCGGTCGTATACTGTTGCGGCATGGGGGCGGGCGGGGTAGGGTATGAAGGTCGGGTTTCTGGTAGCGTAAGGGTCGGTGTCGACGCGCCCGCGGACATCGGTGCAGAATTGCCGTTCACGTACGGCGTGGTGTATTGTTGAACTGGCGCCGGTGCCGGTGCCGGTGCCGCGAGGTTTGGATAATTAGGTGAGCTTGCGGGCGCTGGAGACGCGGGAGGAGGCGGCGGGCTCGCGGCGTAGGGGGTGGTGACATATTGGGGCTGGAGAGGAGGTGGGGAAGTAGGCGACGCGCGCGGCGGCTTGTTCGGAGGCATCGTATAGTTCTGCTGGGGCTGGGGCGTGCCGGCCGGCGACGGGGAGTGTTGTGCCGGAGAGTACAACGGGCGCTGCTGGGCCATTTGGGGCATCTGGGCCATCGGCGACATGGGCGACGACATCTGCTGTTGCATCTGCTGCATCTGCTGCACCTGCTGCATCTGCTGCATACGGGGAACTTGCGACATTTGGGGTGGCGCCTGGGGCACCTGCGAATGTGGTTGCGCCATCGCGTGGTTTCCTCGAGATGGAGTTGAAGACGCGAATGACGCAGGCAGCGGAATGTGAGGGTCGCTTGTTTGTTTCCTGGGTGGGCTGGGGCAAATCGTGGGAGTCGTGGAGATCGCACAGCGACGCGGAAACTGGCGGGGGAACAGAGATCAGGTTTCCTGGAATGCCCGAAAGTCAAACTCCAAGCCCCCGGGAGCGCACTCGACTGGTCGGACCGGTCGCGGGATTGCCGGCCAAAGCGCCCTTCAGACTCCCTGCTCGGCACCCATTCGTCGCTCCCTCTCTGCTGCTCCTTCTCGATACAGCGCTGGTTAAATCGGCGAGGCGTTGCTGCAATTCCAGGCTCGTGTAGGTTTGGAGATACGGGGAGTCGATGGGGGCGCGGGCGCAGACGACGGCGATCGATGTGGCGGTTCTCAAGTTTGCTTAGGGTTGAAAATCACCAAGCGCTGCTGCGCCGCCGAGTCTGTCGCGTCTCGACCAGTCACGTGCCGCGCCCAAGACAAGCTTCCTGTGTGGGGCCTTTTTGGCTGCAGCCCGCGACTTCTATTGTCGAAGGGAGACCACCTCTATTCCACAACTCCGTCGCTCTTCCTTCTTCCTATTGTTCCCCGTTCAATCCCCCCCCGCAAACCAAGCGGAATAGCGAAACACCCGCAGCAGCCGTTCTGACTCTTTTCATTCCCCGCATTTCCCAGCCCGGTTATTCAACATATTCTTTGCGAGCCGGTCCGGTCACAGTTTAATTTAATGATCCGGAACCAAAGCCCTTTTTAACCTATTCGACCCGCATATCCAAAACGCCTCACGGTTGCGCGCCATGGCTTCCAAGCGGAAGGCCGCGGCGATGGCGTCTGCCGTGCCGGAGGAGCCCGTCGACCCGGCGGATGAGCTCATGTTCCTCTGCCTCGGCGGCGGCAACGAGGTCGGCCGTTCGTGCCACATCATCCAGTACAAGGGGAAAACAGTCATGGTGCGTTGCTGCAGCCCCAACACGCTGGCGAGGCTTGGTTTGACCTGAATGCCCCGTGTCCAGCTCGATGCCGGCCAGCACCCGGCCTATGACGGCCTCGCTGCGCTTCCCTTCTTCGACGACTTCGATCTCAGCACAGTCGATGTGCTTCTCATCAGCCAGTAAGTCTTCCGTTCGAATGACTTCCCATGCCCAGCACGAGTCTTTGCGGTGCTTGGCTTGGGGCCGCGACCATGGGGTAGAGGCGGACGGGCGTTGCGTCGCCGTGGCATCCAGTGCCACTGGGCTGCGGAATCGTCGCCGCAGAGAAGCCGCCCTGCAGCATGTATCATCCATTACCGTCATATGTATCCAGATGATATCAAATACAATATCTTGTCGCCGCCTCGCCTCTGCATTGCCCCCATGTGACGGCCGCCCAAGAGCCCGCCCCTAGTTCTGCTCCACCTCTTCGAGCCACCGACTGACGGGGACAGTTTCCATATCGACCATGCCGCCTCCCTGCCATATGTGCTGGCCAAGACGAACTTCCGCGGCCGCGTCTTCATGACGCATCCCACCAAGGCCATCTACAAGTGGCTGATCCAGGACAGCGTGCGGGTCGGCAACACGTCGTCAAACCCGACCACGCAGCTCGTCTACACCGAACAGGACCACCTGAACACGTTTCCCCAGATCGAGGCCATCGACTACCACACCACCCACACCATCTCGTCGATCCGCATCACACCGTATCCAGCCGGCCACGTGCTCGGCGCGGCCATGTTCCTGATCGAGATCGCCGGACTCAACATCCTCTTCACCGGCGACTATTCCCGCGAGCAGGACCGGCATTTGGTGTCTGCGCAGGTCCCCAAGGGTGTCAAGGTCGACGTCCTCATCACCGAGTCAACGTACGGCATTGCGTCTCACGTTCCCCGGTTAGAGAGGGAGCAGGCGCTGATGAAATCCATCACCGGCGTCCTCAACCGCGGCGGCCGGGTGCTCATGCCTGTCTTTGCCCTGGGCCGCGCCCAGGAGCTGCTGCTCATCCTCGATGAGTACTGGGCCAAGCACAGGGAGTTTCAGAAATTTCCCATCTACTACGCCAGCAACCTGGCCCGCAAGTGCATGTTGGTGTACCAGACATATGTGGGCGCCATGAACGACAACATCAAGCGCCTCTTCCGCGAACGCATGGCCGAGGCCGAGGCATCGGGAGACAGCGCGGGCAAGGGCGGGCCATGGGACTTCAAGTTCATCCGCTCGCTCAAGAGCATCGATCGCTTCGAGGACGTCGGCGGCTGCGTCATGCTTGCCAGTCCTGGTATGCTGCAGAACGGCGTGAGCCGCGAGCTTCTAGAGCGGTGGGCACCGAGCGAGAAGAACGGCGTCATCATCACAGGCTACAGTGTCGAGGGTACCATGGCCAAGCAGATCATGCAGGAGCCGGAACAGATCCAGGCAGTCATGACGAGGAGCTCCGCCGGCGGGAGGCGAGCCCCGGGCGGCGATGCGGAGAAGGTCATGATTCCGCGCCGTTGCACCGTCCAGGAGTACTCCTTCGCCGCACATGTTGATGGCACCGAGAACCGGGAGTTTATCGAGGAGGTCAGCGCTCCTGTGGTGGTAAGTACCCTCGCCCACCCACCCACTCACCACCCAATCACCACTCATAGAGTCAAGAGCCGCGGTGGCTAATGTCATTGTAGATTCTCGTCCACGGCGAGGTGCACAACATGATGCGTCTCAAGTCCAAGCTGCTGTCGCTGAATGCGAGCAAGACGGACAAGGTCAAGGTCTTCAGCCCGCGGAACTGCGAGGAGCTTCGCATCCCCTTCAAGACGGACAAGACGGCCAAGGTGGTCGGCAAACTCGCGTCGATCCCGCAGCCCATGAAAGCCCCCAAGGACGACAACGGCATCCCGGAACCGCAGCTGATCACGGGCGTGCTGGTCCAGAACGACTTTAAAATGTCCCTGATGGCCCCCGAGGATCTGCGCGAGTACGCCGGCCTGACAACCACCACCATCGCCTGCAAGCAACGCCTCAGGCTCAGCGCAGCCGGCATCGACTTGATCAAGTGGGGTCTCGAGGGCACGTTCGGCAGCATCGAGGAGCTGCCCGAGGCCAAGTCGCGCCACGAGCCCGCCAACGGCAACGGCAAGATGGAGGAGGACGCCGACGAAGAGTTCCCCATCGACGAGGTCGTCGCCGCCTACCTCGTCATGGGCTGCGTCACGGTGCGCTACCGCGCCAGCGGCGAGGTCGAGCTCGAGTGGGAGGGCAACATGCTCAACGACGGCATCGCCGACGCCGTGATGGCCGTGCTCCTAGGGATCGAAAGCAGTCCCGCCGCCGTGAAGCGTAAGCGGCCCCACCCCCCCCCCCCCCCCCCCCCCTCCCCCCATAAAAACCCCCCCCCCCCCCCCCCCCCCCCCCCCCCCCCCCCCCCCCCCCAACAAACCCCCCCCCCCCCCCCCCCCCCCTTCACCAGGCTCCTCCAACAAACACTCCCACACCCACTCCCCCCCACCCGACAGCACCCTCACCCTCCCAACCCGCAACCTGCACGCCCACCTCTCCCCGACGGAGCGCCTCGAGCGCCTGATGATGTTCCTCGAAGCCCAGTTCGGCAGCGACAACGTCGCGCCCATCGCCGACCCCAAACTGCCCCCGACCCCGCCCCCACCGTCCAAGAAAGCCGACGACGGCGCCACCGCCGCCATGGACGTGTCCGAGGACGAGGACGAGGACGAGCAGCCGAGCGACGAGGAGGCGCGGCGCGCGGACCGCCGCCTCGCGGAGCTGGCGCGCCTGCACAGGCTGGGGATTCCCGTGCCGGGGCTGGTGATCAGGGTGGATAAGATGGAGGCGAGGGTCTGGCTGGAGGGGCTGGAGGTGGAGTGTGGGAACCGCGTGTTTGCGGATCGGGTGAGGGCCGTGGTGGAGAGGGCCGTGGAGGTGACGGCGCCGCTTTGGGGGTGAGTTGGCGGGTGTCTAAGGGGGGAGGCGAGAAAGGAGAGGGCTAGGAGATGGGACGAGGGGGGGATGGTTGTGTTGGTGGGTAGATCTCAGCTTGTTGAAGAGGGTGGGATGGCGTTTCCGTTTGTTTGTGTTGTCCGGGGTATCTATCTGATGATCTTACTTTCTATTTTGTTTGGTCCATGCTGGAGATGAGTGTTGTTTGTCGCTGTGTTTCAAACTGGCTTTCAGCTTCTGGGCGGTCCGTTACCTTCCGCAGTCCACAGGTAGACGGACCGCTTTGACTCGTGCGGACATCAATAGATGCAGAGACTCGCGGTCCCTCAACAGATAGGCGTCGGTTGCAGTTGTGAACTACTTACTACTTCGCGTGAACGTAACGAGGTATCTATCTATCTACCTTACTACCGCCTCCAAGATTAGACCAGACGCAGCCGAGAAAAACTCGTTGGAATGGGAAATCCAACCCCATCCTCTAGATGCGAAACCCCCGTCCAACCCCATTGAGTAGTACACTTCAAATATACAGTGGAAGAAAAAGGGAGGCTGAAAGATGCGTATTGATCCCGCAACGGCAACCCCCCCCCCCAAATTCAACGAAGAGATATCCGCAGAGCGTAAAATCCAAACCGGTCTCCAAGAAAGCCTTCAACTCATGAATCATCACCCAACCCATCCCTGGCCGGCCCCAAGCAGGTAGCCAGTCTTCCAACCAACCAAAAGCACGCGGGTTACCATCACCGCGGACTAAGCGCGCCCCTGGTCGACGACGACGGCGCGCTCACGCCCTGGCCCCTCTTCAGCGCGCGCAGTTCCTCCTCCGCCTTGCGCCGCCTGCCCTGCTCGTCCTACAGCACCAGCACCGTTAGCCCCAGTCTCCCAACACACGCCACGAACCCACTCACCCGCAGCTCATCCTGGAATTTCCTCCTCTCCTCCTTCATCGACACGCGGAACTGCTCACTGAGCATGCTCGCCGCGGCGCCGGCCCTCGTCGACCCGGCGGGACCCAGCGACGGCGACGGCGACGGCACCCGCAGCCGCTCCCGGTCCAGCCCCTCCTGCAGGGCCTCGACCCTGTCCGCCAGGCGCGCGACCTCGGTCTCCAGCTCGGCCTTGGCGCCCGCCATCTGGTCCAGCCGCGCCTCCAGCGCCAGCCGCTCCCGCTCCCCGAGGATCGACTGCCGCGTGATGTCGGTCAGGTCGCGCAGCGCATTCTCCAGCTCCGCCCGCAGCCGCACGACCTGCTCCTCGGCGGCGGCCGCCGCAGCCGCCGCAGCCGCCGCCGCAGCCGACGACGACGACGGCCGGGCGCCGGGGGGTGCGGTGGCATGGCCGGAGAAGGCGGCGGCCTCGGCGGCGCGCTGCTTGCGCGAGCCGTAGGCGCCGTCGAGCTCGGCCTTGGCGAAGGCGACCTCGGTCTTGAGCTCGATGACCATGGTGTTGAGCTGGTCGAGCTCGTCGTCCTTGGCGCGGAGGTCCTGCTGGAGCCGGGCGGTGGCGGCCTCGGCCGCGGTGGTGTTGGCGACCTGCTGGGCGCGCAGGGCGGCGAGCTCGGCGTCGGCTGCAGCGCGCGCGGCCGCCGCGTCGTCGAGCTGGGACTGGGCGGCGGCCTTGTCGGCCTCTGCGGCGGCGAGGCGGGCGTTGGCGTCGCGGACGTCGGTTTCGATGGCGGCGAGCTTGGCGCTGTGGAACTTGAGCTGGTCCTGGGCGGTTCTGGTTGAGGAGACCGAGGCGGCTTCGTTGGCGGCCGTGGTTTCCTGGAGGGTGTCCATGTCGGCGAGCGCGCGTTCGAGTTGGGCGTGAGCGTCGTGGGCGGCTTGTTCGGCGTCGTCGAGGAGCATTTGGGTGTGCTGCAGCTCGTCGGTTTTGGTCTTGAGCTCGCGGTCCTTTTCGGATTCGCTGCGGTTGTTGAGCTCGCGCTGCTGCTTGATCTGGCGCTGGAGGATGTACTTTTGCTCGCGGAGGCCGGTGGCTTGCGCGTAGAGCCACTGGACCTTGGTCGAGAAGGCTTGCAGCGAGTACGGCTCGTTCGTGGGGCCGTCGAACTCGTTGCTGGAGAGGTCGTCGTCGTCGTCGACAGGGTTCTGGCCCATCGCGCGGTTCTGCCTGCGCGCCGCCCTCTGCTGCTCCATCTCGGCGTAGCCGGTCTGGATGATCTCCCACAGGCCCATGAGGACCGCGTCGACCTGCTCGACGTTCTGCCTCTTGTTCGACGCAGACGACGATGCCTCGAGCGCGCGGGAGAAGTCCGAGGCAAAGTTCTGGAGGCCATCCTCGATGTAGTCAATCTGCTCCAACAGAGTGCCTTGCGTCGGAGCCGGCTGGCTGAAGTCGGACTGCTGGAGCATGAGCTCGACTTGACTGGCCAGGCCTTGGACGCGGGCGCCGGCGAGGTCGAGAGCAGCCTCCAGCTGGCCAAGCGACGAGCCATGTACTGCAGCTTCGGCGGATGCCGTGGACGCTTTGGTCATGGCCTCTTCGATGGCCTTGGACGCGTCGGCCTCATGCGATCGCTGTTCTCCCATGGCCGTGACGAGCCCCATTTCCATGTACTCGAGCTGGCTCGTCAGGGTTTCGCCCGAGCCGGCAGCAGCTCCGGGGTCCCCAAATCCGCTGTTCTTTGCAGGGTTGAACGACACAACCAGATCCCGAAGCTGGCGGTTCAACGCCTCGAGTTTCACCTCGGTATCCGAGATGGTCGTGAGTTGGCCTGCGCTCTGCGCCCGGAGAGTCTCGGTCTCGACATTCATGTGCTGCTCGATCGCCCTGATGCGCGAGTCGGCCTCGTTGACGCGTGACATCTCGTTCTGGAACCGGTTGGTCTCGTCCATCATCCGCGTCTTCTCCTCCCGGGCCCTCGCGTGCTCATCTGTGAGTTGCTGCTCTCTCGACTGGAGCCGCGCAATCTCGTCCCTGGCGTGCGCTTGTTCCTCCCGGAGCTGCTCCTCGGTCGACTTCAGCTGGCCCTGTTCGTCCCGCAGGCGTGCGAACTCGGCCTTCAGCTGCTGTTCTGCCGTCTTTAGCTCAATGTTCTCCTCGAGAATACGTTCGTTCTCCTCCTTGATCCGGTCCAGCTCTTCGCCTAGTTCCCGCAGCTGGTTATTCTGCTCTCGGATCGGCGACTTCAAGGGGATTTCTATCGTGTTTTTGCGTGCGTGTGTCGTTGGGTCGTCCATCGGGTCCAGGGGCAGACACAGACTCTTGTCGAAGTCGAACTCGTCGGCGGGGGTCTCCACGCTGTCGCGGTTGTTTGTGTAGGTGTACAGGCTCTCCGGGCTGCCTGGCATGCCGTTCATCAACGGTCCGACCGGCAGCTGCCCCGGTTTCTTGGAGGGCGCACGGTGTGTCATCTGCAGGATGCCGGCAGTGTGTTGCAGCAGGCGCCGTTGAGGCGCCATGAGACGCTTCTCTAGCGAGAACAGCTCGGCGGCGAGCTCCTCACATCGTCTCTCGCTCGCCTGCTTCTCCATTTCGGCTTCCTTGGCTGAGTCGCTCATGCGGTTCCCGAGCAGGCTCCTCCTCTTGCCGTCCGCCCTCGACGGAGAATATAGCCTGGCCATGGATATCGCGGCGTCGCGGTACTTGGATTGTATTGCCAAGTTCGCCCGGGCCTGTCCGATGCGCATCGATAGAGATTGTATCTGCTTCTTGAGCTCGTCCACCTCTTCCTGCGACAGGATCTCGTAGGCCTTGCTGTCAGAGAGGGCGGTTTCTGTCAGGAGATGCACCTGGATCGGGTCCTCCAGATCGACAAGGGCGGAACTCTGCGGTCGGTCGGCGTTCAACTAGACAGCAAGACTCGGGTTAGACTCGGGCACTCCAACAGACAGCGAAGGCATTGGCGGTGGTGCCGCAAAGGCTCGTACAGGGTTGTATCGCGGCCGCTCCTCCTCAAAGCCGCTGAGAATATCCGTTCGATAGCCCTCCATCAGCACCTTTCCCGTCGGGGCAGCAATAGGCGGCTGCGCGGCGGGAGGAGGCGACCTCCCTGCGGTGGCAAAGCCATCTCCCCGTGCTCCTCCTCCTCCTCCTCCTCCGCCCCCCGATCCCCCTCTCCTTGTCGCGGCGCCGTCCATCGTGTGTGTATTGAGAGGCGCAAAGCGTGGGCTAAGAATAGTTCGAGGGATGCATCATCCAGGCTTTCCGATCGCGCCCCGGTGGCTTTCCAGACTGTTCTCGACAGAGCCCCAGGCGTCTCCAATTATGCAGCCATCTGCAGCGCAGCAAAGTTCGGCGTTTGGCGGGCGAGTATGCAAGTCGAACGGGCCGAGCAGACCAGACGAGCAGGTTGACGAGCTGGTTCAGAAGAGGCGAATGCAAAACGTAAACGGGGATCTCGGGTTCCTTGAAGCCGTTACGCCGTGGGTGTCGTGTTCGCAACCAGGCTCAGCTCTGGAGGTCGCAGGTCGGGGTTAGTGTCATGTGGTCGGTAGGGGGGTGGATGGATATGCAATCGCGAGGGTGAAAAAAGATAACAGGCGCGAGGGCAAAAAGGGCCAGCACGTTGGTTCACGGTTGCCGCGCCGCAGATGGCGTTGGGGGTCGCTGTGGATTGCAGCGGGCTAGGCCGATCCGGGGCGGAAGCGGGTCGGTGGGCACCCATTTTTAGCCTGCGTCCCTTCTTTACGGGGTACGGTCAGCTGTACAAGCCATCCCACAAAGCCCCGGTGCACATGCGACCAGTGGCGCATATCTCTCTCTATCTTTGCAACCACCACCGAAAACATGGTGGTATGGGATATGCTTCTTTTTCTCACGCTTCATAAATGCCTGATATCCCAACAACACTGAGCCCCCTTCCCCGAGTCTTGAAACGAAACCCGATCACCGATCACGCCACCTCAGAACGCCCCGCGGACCTCGTCAATGAGTTGCTGCCCCATCGTCCGCCGCCTGTTGCTGCCCTCCCCCCCAACCGGCGGCTGGGCTCCCGATGCGGCGCCCGTAGATGCGCCCTCGCTCTCCAGCCTCCGTCGCATCCCCTCAAACCTGTCGTTGTTCCTCACATTCCGCATCCCCACCACCCAGCCCGGCACACGCCAGTGGGCCAGTGCGCCGGGCATCAGCTCGCTGCGCCAGGCCTGCCCGACCAGCCAGCCAACCGCGGCGCCGAGAAGCGAGCCCGGCCACTGGAAGAGCGCCAGCTGGAGCGCCAGGAGATACTTGATGGACTTGTCCGAGAATGCCACGCCCGGCGTGTCGTCGTCGGTGGGCCCGCCCGTGGTGAGCGCGACCTTGTACTTGTAGGTGTGCGGGATCATGGCATAGTACTGCGCCAGGATGGCAAAGATGATGGGCGTGGGCCCGGCGGGCAGGAGATCGAAGGCCCCGAAGCTGAGCGGCCGAAAGATTGCTGTCAGGACAAGCGGCGGGATGATCGCCGTGAGGAGGCCAGAGATGAGCACGAATGACTGGGTTTCGGTGTCAGCGAGCCGCCCGACGCCCCGCGATAGCAACGGCCATCTGACCGACGACGCCACATACCGCGTATTTTCTCGAACCCCACTGCTGCTCGATGGCCCTCATGTTGTAGAGCGTCATGGCAGCAAAGAGGACCTCGGACGAGTTGGTGTAGCACAGTTGGTAAATCAATGCGCGCCATGTCTGGCGGTATTGGAAGATGTGGGTGCCGACCGAGATGTAGAAGTAATGCTTGACGTCGAAGAGACTGGCCGCAATCGAAGACCCGACCAGTCCCAGCACCAGGGCGCGGGTGACGGGCGTACTCGTGAAGGACATTGTTGCTGTGTCTTCACCCCAGCAAATTGCTACCTTGACATGGTCCGCGATCCGCACCTGAGCATGCAAACGAGGGTTGCTTTTTCTGAGTCTCAGATACTGCGTCTCTTCTGGACCATATGTCTGGGCAAAAAGCTCAAGCCAAATGCAGGTTAATTAATCCGAGTTTCCTGGCTTGTGTCTGCTTCCAGTTGCGCAAGGAAATGCAGCAGCCCACACAACACATGGAAGAACCTGTGCCTGTGCCAAGGGCCAAGACCAGGACCCACATCGATGACATCGGTCCCTCGCAAAAGGGGAACGGCCCACTTCTGGGCAATCCACGGCCTTTTGCGTGTCTTGCACGCAACCCGAATGTCACAAGCCACAAATTACCGACCCTTGGCTGACACCCTGTCCCTTTTTTACACGGTGATCATGATGGCAGCTGTTCGCTAACCACCACCCATCCTGCGAGTACCGAATACTATTATCCCCAAAACAACGCTCTGCCGCCCACGGATTGCGCGCAAGCACCGCAGCCAAAATGTCGGATCTCTACCTGTCTAGGATACGGAGTTGGTTCCTCAGCTCGCCTCCCGCCGAATGGGCCCTCAACCGCCTTCGCCATACCCTCATCGGCGCTCTTAGTCAGGGGCCGATTCCACGCCATGTCGCCTTTGAGATGGATGGCAATCGCCGGTACGCGCGGAGCCATAAAATCGAGACCATAGAGGGCCACCATCTCGGGTTCGAAGCTCTTGCTCGTGTACGCGCCCCGATTCTCTCCACATGCGGTCGCCCCACCAACTGACATTCTTCATTCTTGCCCAGGTCCTCGAGGTGTGCTACAAATGCGGCGTCAAGGTCGTCACGGTCTACGCCTTTAGCCTCGAGAATTTCAACCGGCCCAAGTACGAAGTCGACGGTCTCATGCAGCTTGCCAAGCTCAAGCTCGAGCAGATCATACAGCATGGGGAGCTGTTGGACCGATATGGCGCTAGCGTCAAGGTGCTGGGACGCCTTGATCTCGTGCCTCCCGACGTCCTCGAGGTTATGGAAAGGGCGGTCGCCACCACCAGCCACAATACAGAGTAGGCCCGCCGTCCTAGCACAGCGACACCCCACCAGCTGACAAGACCGCAGTTGCGTCCTCAACATCTGCTTCCCGTATACGTCGAGGGAAGAGATGACCACCGCGATCCGAACCACCGTGGAAGAGTACTCCACCACGCCCCGCCCCCACAGCACCCCCTTCTCCCAGAGCCGGATAACGCAAAAGATCCTCTCCAAGCACGGGGATAAGCCCGAGAGCCTCGCATTCATCAGGGAACCGTCACCGCCACCCACCCCTACCTCGGCCCAATCGGACGATCACGATGATGCCGTCTCGACAACGACCACCCTCCACTCCGACTCCCCGGCCCATAGAAATGCAAACGGGCACGCGGTTGCCATATATCCGAACGCAGAGACCATCACCCCCGACACCATCGAACGCCACATGTACACTGCCGGCTGCCCGCCCCTCGACCTCTTCGTTAGGACTAGTGGCGTGGAGAGGTTGAGCGACTTCATGCTCTGGCAGTGCCATCAAGACACACACATCTTCTTCCTCAAGTGTTTCTGGCCCGAGTTCGACCTGTGGCACTTCCTCCCCGTGCTGGTCGAGTGGCAGTGGAGGCAGAAGCAGAAGGAGCGAGACGAGAGGCCCCTTGGGCGCGTGAAGCAAGCATAGGGGCGTATTAATTTGAGGCGGAAGCTGCTACGACAGGGCCGGTGTAGGGTAGGCCGGCCGTTGGCGCGTTGGCGCGTTAGACACAGGACGGACGAAGCACGGCGTTGAGAGAGCAAGGAGTTGGTGATACAAAGGATTTATATGATATTGAACAGGAGTCGGGCGCTAGATATCATCCTACATCGACCGAGTGTCTAGGTATTTTCCAGGGTATGATGGTCATACCATACATCGTTACTAAAGAAAGACAGGAAAGGAGCATCCCTGATAAAGTTATCTCGTTGCCATCCATGTGCTTATCTTATCTACCCCAACAAGCAGTGACGTATCAGAGCACTCAGCCGACACGGGCCCCATAATTCATGCCCCACACAGCCCGCAGAAACCCGCAGTTGGCAGGCCGCGCTGCACCAAGCCAGGCTCGCTGGGGTCCAGTCAAGGCTCTCTCCCATTTTTAACAAAAACAAAAACACATCATGGAAGTTGACCCCAGTGTGCCATCGGCTTGAAGATATGAATTTCCAAGTGCATACATCCCCAACAAGTCTCTGAGTACGATTGCCGCCAACCGCAGCCCCTCGACGTCCAACACGCGCCAGTCGAGAACCAGGAACCTTGGACGCTGAACCGTTCCACTCCTCCCAGTCTCTCCTCCTCCCGCCTCCCCCTCGACCTCTCCCGACTTTGACAAGCGTCTCCCAATCCTCAGCTCTAGTCGCCCGCCCCAGTCGATCCCGACCAGCACAAGAGGGGTCATGAAGACATTCAAACCACCGGCGCCCGAGGGCGCAACTGGTTCGAGTCGCAGAGCACAGCCGGTGCGCCAGACGCGAATCAACCCGCCGCGCACCTCGTCGCTCAATCGCGCCAGCACGTTGGCAAGCACCCTTGCCCCAGAACAGCCCCTCAACATCTTGCCAGGAGTCACCCACTTTACCGACGCCATCACCGCCCTCCCAAAAGAACTAGTTCGACACTTCACACTGCTGAAAGAGGTCGACGCTAAGATCTTTGCCCCTGAGGCCGCCCTTTTTCAGCTCCTTCGCGATGCCATCAACACCCCCGCTCCCGACCCCAACAGACCGCCCAATGATGCGTCGAGCAGCATTGCGTCGGGATCAGTTCCCAGGAGCGTCCAAAACAGCAGCACCGGTGCTGTCAACCCCCCGCCCCCCAAGGACAGTTCAGTCGTGTTCGATCCCGCCAACATCCCCCGCCGCACCCTCTTCCGCGATACCGCACTCAAGATACAAGAAATGCTGGTGTCTTTGGAGGAGAAAAATCATGTCATATCGACAGCCAACGATGCTCTACAAAAGCAGCTGTCGCGCATCGAAGACGTTTGGCCGCACCTCGAGGCCGAGTTCAGCGAGGAAGCGAAATGGGGCAGCGCTACCCACTGGGCCTATGTGGAAAACAGACAGGTGAATACCAACGATAAACAGGCGGAGCGCTCACGCCGCGAGGGCGCTGCCACCCTCTCCGCCGCCGCTCAGGCGCTGGCCGAGGAGGCTGCTGCGCGTAGCAACGACAGGAAGCAGGCCATAGCCGCCAAGAAGAACTCGAGGAATCATGCTGCAGATGCGGGTGCCGACAAGGCGCAGGAGGTTGTCAAAAAGGGGCCTGGGGGCAGTAAGGCGCGGAAGCCTCTCCCTGACTCGGCCGCACCAGTGGGTCTCGGCATCACTGCTGGGCCCCCTGGCGGCGCGGGTGCTCCGCCGAAGAGACGCAAGGTCGAGACAGCAAAGCCCACTGGAGCGACGCCTATGGAGCGCGCCATGGGCAGCGTGTTTGGCGCCAATGCTTCGAAACAAAAGACCACGAGCCCAAGAGAGACACCAGCGCCCGAAAGCGGAACCAAGAAACGCAAGGCGCTCCCGGGATCAGGCGGCCAGGCAAAGAAGAGGTAGGCTTCATCTCAGCTCCCATATTGTGTTGCGCGGGCATCACTGACGAACCTACAGCAGGACCAACGCAGCCATGTCCCCGTCCGTTACATCCTCTCCCGCGATCGGAACGCTCCCCGATCCCGCCAAACTCGGTCGCGGCTCCCCGGCCCCTTCGGCTTCTGCACCCCGCCCAGTCTCGTCCCGCGCGCGCCAGAACTCTACACAGTCGAATGAAACCGCGCGACAGCGGCCGCCATCAGCAACATCGAACAAACCGAATGGAATTTCACCGGGGACACCTGATCTGGGCCAGCAGATCAGCGGTGCAAAAGCAGTCACAGACGCAAAAGCTCAGAAAGAGGCAGTTGTTTCCGTCCCGAACAAGCCCATCCCCATGAAGCCAGAAACCGAAGCGCCTCCTCCAGCCCCCGAGCTGGCACAGAACGGCAACCAAAACGAGAACCCCGCAAAAGAAATCGAGGCGCGCGAGCCGCCGAAGAAGGAAATGGCATCTCTAGCCATCCAGCCAACGCCGAACAGCACAGTCAAGACCAAGAGCGGCCGCACAAGCAAACCCTCCACCCCCGCCATCGGAACCTTTGCCGAGGCTGCCACCGTGCCGACGACAACCACAGCAGCCCCGTCACGGTCAAGACCGTCACGCAACAACAACGCAGACAGCGGCGCCAGCACCGGGGCCAGCAGCACCACAACAACAGGCCCCCCCAGCACGACCACCACGGCAAAGCGGAGCCACAAAAAGGGCGCCTCCATCTCCGCCACCGCCGCCCAGGCCGCTGCTGCAGCCCAACAAGCCGCCGCTGCCGTCGCCACCGGCGCGGCAAAGGAGAAGGACAAGGACAAGGACAAGGAAGCGGGCATCAAAAAGGAACACCAGCACCAGAGCCAGCAACCGCAGCGGGAGCGCGAGCAGCCGGGGGCCAAGAACAACAGCAGCAGCAGCAACAACATCATCAACAACATTGCTGCTACTACCAATGCCACTGCTGCTGCGGGCGCGGAGACGGTCGCGGACAACGACGACGACGACGACGACGACGACGAGCCCGAGGACGTCGACGAGCCGCTGTACTGCTACTGCAACCAGATCAGCTACGGCGAGATGGTCGCGTGTGACGGGGACGGGTGTCCGCGCGAGTGGTTCCACTTGGGGTGTGTTGGGTTGAAGGTCGCGCCCAAGGGGAATGGTGAGTCTAATTCTTTTTTTTTTTTTTCCTTCCCTTTTCCTTCTTCGTCTACCCTTCGTTCGTTCTCTTTTTTTTTTTTCCGTGGTCGAGACCTTCCTCGCTGCCCATGCTGCTGTTCTGTTTGGTGGTTGCTGACATGGTGTGTCTGGTGCTAGCGAAATGGTACTGTGAGGACTGCAAGAAGAGGGTTAAGGGGGGGGAGCGGAGGTGAAGGGGGGCTCGAGGCTCAAGTTCTTGTTGTTTGGTATCGTGTTGTTTCTGGATTGTATTACACGCTGTCCTCCTCGGGCATGTGGGCCCCACCGTGGATGGGAGGGGTGGTGGTGGAGCTGGAGTTTGGTGTTTTGTGGGGCTGGGTCGGGCTCGGTAGGCTGGCTCGCCGGTAGGCGCTTCGTTAGGGACGGGCCGGGCATGGTCAGCTATTTACCCTACAGGCCTTCATGGGATGTGTGTAATCAATGTGTGATGGGTATGGCCTGGATACGTGTGTCGGCCGGGGATGGAGACAAACGGGGAGGCAAACGGCGTCCTTGGAATGGGGCTTACGGGGCCATCTACATTCGTATGCTGGGTTTATCTTCTTATCCTTTGCTGTGTAGCGTGTAAGGCTGCATAGGGATGTGTAGTATGGTATTCTAGCGGTGTAGTATTTCAAAGTGCTGCATGATGCGGTTCCATCCTAGACGTCAAACGGAATAGGTACGTACATACATATCCGTACGCTGTATCTGTATGTACTTGATGAAGTCTGCACTCTGCACCCTGCCCTTTCTTCCGGGGACAGGGGCAGGGGATATCTGCATCTGGATCCCCCTCCTGCACGTTGCCGGGATGCGATCGGCAAGGGGCAGACCGCTTTGCTACATACATACAACGGCATGGGGAGGGGTCATGTGAGCCTGGCTTGTCGGACTTGTCGGTGTCTTGTTGCCGTTGTCCGCCAGGGTCGGTGGGTCGGACGGCGATTTTGTACATAGCACCGACGCGCAGGCACTGGCCGTGCGGTGTACGCTACAGTTTGTTAGGGGCAAACTTGTAGGTAGGGGGCCCGTGGGGCAACTCTTTCATGCGTTTATCTGTTACAGAGGGAATACACCTATCGGGTTAAACAGTTGCGTAGCACTTAAAATAGCATCGAGGAGAGCTGTCATTCATCGGAAACAGCGTAGAATCGCCATCAGATAACGGCGTAGGTCTGGAATCGGGGCCGGCCTGTGATGAGTCCCTGCGCTGGGATTGGGCGAGTCGATCTGTGGGGCAGGGATGCCAGCGATCAACGGCAACGGCCAGCACAACGAAAAGAAAAAAAGCGTGACTGTGCAAGGATATGACCTGGGGTCTCGCGCTACACTAGCGCGACGCGGCTGCTAGCGGCCCCCGGACTCATCGGCCCTGGCCGCATACGCGGCAACGCGGTCCAGCCGCGCCGACGCCCCCAGCTGACCAGGCGCCACGTGAACCATGCCGAGACGAGGTTTCCCTCCGAGTTGAGATGAGAGTCATCCTTTGTTTGCTGCTTTGGTGCCCGATCATGCATCAAGCATGCTATCTTCCACCGCAATGAAGTCGAGATACTCCATGCCATCTTTATCTCTTGTGGTGTTTCGATCAGGAGAAGTCGTCTGACCTCCCAGACCACATCGCGGAAAAGAACGAGACGGGAAGGCCGGTTCATGTCACCAGCTGATTAGGTAAGATTAATTGAGTTTGAACCTATGAGCGGGCGGGAATAGGCCAGCAAGCAACGTCACTCCAACCTAGCAACCGAGTACGATCAGGCGGTCTTCCCCTTGATGCATTGGCCAACCAATGGGTTGATACCATGGGGAATTGGGGCAATCCGCCCGTGGATGCAGTGAATGCCGCCCTGGAATTCGAGACCTCCGATGTTGCACAACGTCGCACAGCATCTGCCCAGCACAACACTAATTTGCCTGTGATGGCCTGGGGGCCGGGCTCGGATTTTGGGTTTCTGATGGTGGAGAAGTGCACACCCATTACGTACCTGGAAGCTGTTGCTGGCCATGTTGGTACCGCGATGCAGGAATGATATTACGGCATGTCATGGAAACTCGGATGTTGGCCGGTTGTTTGGCAGGTGGCAAGGGTATAAATTGCTGGGCAAGTGCTTGGCGCCCAAGTCGTCAGATTCTCGCCGCTTCGCGTCTTGTCTTGAGCTTGGGTGCGTCGTATTGTGTAGCGCCTCCAGCAAACATGCTGCTCAGCAGCAACTCTTACGACGGGTGCGCCCAAGCTTTATGTATGCGCTGGACAGATGACAGCAAGGGAGCTGCGAGGCGAAAATTTTCCCACCAAGCGCGCTCCACTGCCTGCTGGTTGCCCACTTTTTACAGCAAACGCTAGCACCTCGTGCTGGAAGTTTTAGCTTTGGCCGCCTCCGCGTTGCGGAAGGGCTTTAGTAGGTTTGTAACCGCCCAGCCGGAACATTGATGTCCAGGTGACAAGATTCGCCTCCATCTCGCCAGCTCGCGCCGAGTAAAAAGGACTTTTGGCCGTTGCGTTTCTGAACTTGTTTCTTTTGGGTCCGCCATCGGGGCTCGGACCAACGTATGGATACATATTTATTCCCAACCGCCACCCTGAACCCTTGCAGCCATCCCTAACTCGTCTTGCATCTGCCGTTGACAACGTATTCCTGGTTCGTCAACAACACCACCACGCATTTCAACATTCCACTCTTCTCCGCGGGCCCTTGACTACCTGCCTGATCCGTTCGCTCGATACCTACCTCCCAGCCCAGCAGCGTCCCAACGAAATACGTCGGCGAATCCAATCCGGCCAAACTGCGGAGCGCCAGCCGTAGAGTAGCCTCGAGGCATCCCAGCAGCCAACCGTACCGCCGGGAAATCCAGCGCCTGCACGACGGCGCGCTGCACGACGGCCACCTCTGCGCGCCATCCCTGCAAACCCCGGTTTCCCTCATCTCGCCCCGCTGGCCCCGGGCTTTTGCTCTGGCCCGGCAGCCACTTCATTAGCCATCCGAAGAACAAGCGCTTCCGAGACGAGACAGATTCACGATTGCGGATCCGAATCAACACAACCTCGCAACTTCCCCGCACCGCGGCGTCGCCGTCATCTTTCCTGTTACCTAACAAGCTGCCTGCTTGACTAATAGAAAGACCCCGGCGACCTTCCGTCTTCCTTCCCGCCTCCTTGTGAGACCAAAGCCGCAGAGCAGCTCTCGTCAAGTCGACCGCGCGGCCTGCCGACTGGCTCACATCCATATCCCCCAAGACCCGGACTCCGCTGTCCGTGTGTCGTTTCTTTACCGGACGCCCTGTCGCCATCTCGCCTGTGCATCACGCACCTGACCGCACCCAACTGCGTCTGCAATTTTCCCCAGGCCTCGCCAACCCCCCTGTCAATCCACGTCCCAAGTCCCACCACCAGCCCCTGGCCCTTTTCCCCAATGGCTGTCTCGCCAAGACCAAGACCAGACCACCTGCGACCCCTTCGGTCCCCAGGATACAAAGCCATGGCCGACGAGCATTCCCGGCCTCCCACCCCGGACAGGGTCTCTCGCTCTTCCTTCTCGTCCATCCGTGAGAACGAAAGCATCTTTCCACAAACATTTTCCCACACCAAAGTCTCATCGTATTTTGGAACTGACGCCGACGAGGCTGTCGAGGACCGCACACCCAGCCCGTCGCCATCCCCCGCCCACTCGCCCGGGGCCTTCAACATGATCGAGACCCAGTTCCAGCCCCCCATCACTCATCCCCACAGCAAACTCCGCGGCTACTGGACACCAGCAGACAGCTTCAAGGGCTGGAAGGGTATCCAGGTCAAGGGCAAGCTCGCTAGCAAGAGCTTCGGCGACCTCCAGGTGCTGCATCAGGTTTTTTTCCATCCACCACGGCCTGCCAAGCGCGGCGGCGCGAACCGACCCGGCGATGCTGCCATCGAGAGGTTGCCGGTTGAAATTCTCAGTCAGTGCTCGCACCCCACCCGTCTCCACGAACCTGTTGACCGCTAATACCAGGATCAGGCTCCATCATCAGCCTCCTTGCGCTCGACGTGCCTCCCAATGGCCTCACGAGACGCAATGTCGACTTGATGTCGTTGCTGCTGACCTCTAGGACGCTGCACTATGCGACCCTGAGCACGCTGTACAGCCGAATCACGATCCCCCACTCGAGAATTTTCCAAAAGTTCCTCGCCCACGTCGCCGCCCACCCGACCCTGGGCACCATCGTGCGGCGGCTCGACTTCTGCCACTTCAACCCCGCCCAGCTGTTCTCGACGGCCACCGAGCGCTCGAGGGCACGCAACCTGACGTCGGAGACGCTGCTCCAATGCCTGGAGCTGACGCCGAACCTCCAAGAGTTCCTCGCGCAGGAGTATCTCGACGATGACTTGACCGCGCCCGTGCTGCAGAAGCTCTTCTTGGGACTTCCCCGGCTCAAGGCGATCGATTTCTGCGGGTGCACGTCGAGCTCGTTCAAGGAATCCTTCGCGTCGATCATCTCGCCCGACTGGCCGCGGGAGCTGTCTTTGCGCCGGCTTTCGATGCACAAGTGCCTGACGCTGCCGTCGACCGTCTTGGAGACGATCCTGCCGCGTCTGCCGCGCCTCACGCACCTCGACGTCGCCGGCACGCGCGTGACGGACGCGGCGCTGGCCTCAATCCCGACGTCCGCCAGGATCACGCACCTGAATCTCGCCAAGTGCACCCTCCTCTCGGCCCGGGCGGTCATTGACTTTTTGGCGAACCACCCCGCCGTCAAGGAACTGCAGTTCCTGAGCCTCGCAACCGACGCGCGCAGCAACCAGCTCCTGGCGGCGGAGCACGTGTCGGAGCTGCTCCCGCGCCTGCCCAAGACGCTCAAATCGCTCAGCCTCAAGGGCAGCAAGATGGAGTCGGCGCACATCGACCTCCTCCGGCCGCTCACCAAACACCTCGAGGAGCTCGCCATCGGGCGCTCCCTGACCCTCGCCGACATCAACCGCCTCTTCCACCCGGACGACACCAGCGAAGACGACGTGGCCATGCAGCTCGACTGGGTGCCGCACTCGCTGCGCTACATCGACCTGTCGGACATGTGGGGCGCCGAGCTCGACCTCGTCTACCTCTTCAACAGCGGGTGTGCCATACTGAAATCGTACGCCGAGCCGCTCGAGGTGGTGGAGCTGGCCGAGGCCGTGTTCCGGCGGGTCAGCAAGTCGACCATGGCGCTGCAGCGCATGGGGTGGCGGCTGTCGGAGTGCGGGAGCCGCGGGTGGATGGTCCGCGAGCCGGCGAACGGGGAGGCGAGGCGCGACGATGGCCGGCGCGGGTGGAAGATGGGCGCCGAGTCGTGGGGGATGAGAAAGGTGCCGGTTGCGCGGGCGGAGGTGGGGGGGATGTATGGCAGCTTTATGTTTGGGCGGAAGCTCTGACTGGTAGTTTATGGGGGGAGGGGGAGGGGGTTCGTTGGTGTTCTTCTCTGCGGCGTTCGTCATTGTTCGGGCTTTTCGATACCATGGCAGGCGAAGCGGTCGGCGTCGTCGGTTTTGTTTTTCTTTTTCTTTTTTTCTTTGCCCGCTCTGGTTACCATTTTCGGTTGGGATCGTCCAAGTTTGTATGGATGGGCGGCGGATGGACGGAACGGAGTTTTTGAGCGGTTGCTGTCTGTCTCGCTCGTCGCTGACGTCTCTTGCATTGCATCGCATGGAGTTTTGGATGGGTTGGACGAGGTACAAAATCGGGTGTATCAATCTGAACGGAGCGCAAAACTGACAAAAAAAGAAGCGGCGGCGTTGAGGGGAAGGCAAGGCAAGTTGCACGGGTCGGGTCCGATGAGCGAGAACAGGAAAGCGAAGGTGATGGACTGTTTTAATTGTTGTTGTTGCTCTGCTTGGCCAAGGCCGAGACGCAAGAACGACTAGGAACGTACTGGGTTTGAGAGAACAGATAGTTTCAAGAGGTACCGTATGTAGTAATTGTGGCCGCGGCCGAATCTCTCCTCGCTGTATTCGACACTGGGAGCTTCAAGGTTCCTGGGAACTGGGAGGTCTCCCAAGGTTATATCCCGCATGTGCGTCCCCCCGGATCGATTGCCGGCTGGGGTTGGAGACAAGAGGTTGGAGACAAGATGCGACCTGGGCGCCGGGTTGTGCAGTTAATGTTATCGAACGGATTACGGAATCCTTTCTGCCGGGAACCCCCACGGCTTGCTGCAGCCCTGCGTGGTGATCCCGCGGCTGGGGTTTGGATGCGCCTGCCAGCGTGGGGATTGAGCGTGGCATTGTGCTTGTAGGCATGTACGCCTTCGTTCCATGCTTTTGTTGACACACAGTAGGCACTTGTGGAAGGTATCACAGTGCTCATCCGGGCAGGAGCTTGGCAGACCAGAGTCCATAATAAAGCAGATTCGGCCGAGCATTGATTACCATGGTTTGATGGGGGGACGAGACGATGGGCGTCAAGTCAATGTCCTGGCGAGGAATGCATAGTAGTGTGTGGTATCACGGGAGTATTCCGTACAACACAACACATTGTTCGACACTACAAGTTGGCCAGATTCACATTGTGGAAGTACAGAGAGGAAATCAGGAATCCAGGATTGAGTCCCGCGACATAGATAGTACAGTATGGATATCTTCAAACACTGTCTGTGACACGGTGTATGCCAATGTGGCCCGTGGGTAATTATCCTTGGGCTGCTGCCGAAGCTTTGCCGACACGCGGCGCAACCAAGGCAATGAGCTAACGAGCTCCAACCTCTAACAATGCCATGTTCGGTTGGTCCTGTCTGACGCCCGCCCAGCCCGTCAACCAAGACACCCCGAATCAACATCCATCATCACCGAGGCCATCGCCCCCTCGCCCAACCGTCGCGATGGCTCCGGCACAAGACACCCCGTTCCGCTCGGCGGACATGAGCATGGTGCAGCTGTACATTTCGAATGAAATCGGCCGCGAAGTCGTCAATGCCCTGGGCGAGATCGGCCTCGTCCAGTTCCGCGATGTGCGCACTCCGCCCCTGGTCTCCCATCTCCCAGCCACTCATGCTGACATTGGACGCCATCGCAGCTCAACGGCGAACTAAGCGCCTTCCAACGGGTATTCACCCAAGATATCCGCCGTCTCGACAATGTCGAACGCCAGCTCCGTGCGCATCCCCGCCTCTCCCGGATCCCCCCCGCGGCTGACCCCATGACAGGCTACTTCCACGCGCAGATGGAGAAGGCCGCCATCCCTCTCCGCAAGCTCGACCTGGATGTCGACACCCTCGCCCCGCCGACGACCACCGAGATCGACGAGCTGGCCGAGCGCAGCCAGAGCCTGGAGCAGCGCGTCTCCTCGCTGAACGAGAGCTACGAGACGCTGAAGAAGCGCGAGGTCGAGCTGACCGAGTGGCGCTGGGTTCTGCGCGAGGCCGGCGGCTTCTTTGACCGCGCCCACGGCAGTGTGGACGAGATCGGCGCCTCCACCGACAACGACGACGCCCCCCTGCTGCAGGACGTCGAGCAGCACATCTCCGCCCCCGAGGTCGAGCGGTCCTTTTCCGGCATGAACATTGGCTTCGTTGCTGGCGTCATCGCCCGGGACCGTGTTGCGGCCTTTGAGCGCATTCTGTGGCGAACGCTGCGTGGCAACCTCTACATGAACCAGGCCGAGATCCCCGAGCCGCTGATCGATCCCACCAACAACGAGGCAGTCCAAAAGAATGTCTTTGTCATCTTTGCGCACGGGAAGGAGATCCTGGCCAAGATCCGCCAGATCTCCGAGTCCATGGGCGCCGACGTGTACAATGTCGACGAGAACAGCGACTTGCGGAGGGACCAGGTGCACGAGGTCAACGCGCGCCTCAACGACGTCCAGAGCGTCCTCCGCAACACCCAGCAGACGCTCGAGGCCGAGCTGACCCAGATCTCGCGGTCCCTGTCGGCATGGATGATCCTGGTCGGCAAGGAGAAGGCCGTCTACAACACCCTCAACCTCTTTTCCTACGACCGCGCCCGTCGGACCCTCATCGCCGAAGGCTGGTGCCCCACGCACGACCTGCCGCTCATCCGGTCGACCCTGCAGGACGTCACCAACCGGGCCGGCCTCTCGGTGCCGTCCATCATCAACGAGATCCGGACCAACAAGAAGCCGCCAACCTACCTCAAGACCAACAAGTTCACCGAGGCGTTCCAGACCATCGTCAATGCCTACGGCACCGCCACCTACCAGGAGGTCAACCCGGCCATCCCCGTCATCGTCACCTTCCCGTTCCTCTTCGCCGTCATGTTTGGCGATTTCGGCCACGCCGTCATCATGCTCAGCGCCGCCCTGGCCATGATCTACTGGGAGAAGCCGCTCAAAAAGGTCAGCTTCGAGCTGTTCGCCATGGTCTACTACGGCCGGTACATCGCCCTCGTCATGGCCATCTTCTCCGTCTACACCGGCCTCATCTACAACGACGTCTTCTCCAAGTCCATGACGCTCTTCAAGAGCCAGTGGGAGTGGAACGTGCCGGCAGACTACCGCACCGGCCAGACCGTCACGTCCCGGCTGCGCGACCCCAACTACCGCTACCCGTTCGGCCTCGACTGGCGCTGGCACGGCACCGAGAACGACCTCCTCTTCACCAACAGCTACAAGATGAAGATGAGCATCATCCTCGGCTGGGCGCACATGACCTACTCGCTCTGCTTCTCGTACATCAACGCCCGCCACTTCAAGCGGCCCGTCGACATCTGGGGCAACTTCGTGCCCGGCATGATCTTCTTCCAGTCCATCTTCGGCTACCTCGTCGTCTGCATCGTCTACAAGTGGACCGTCGACTGGATCGGCATCGGCCAGCAGCCGCCCGGCCTGCTCAACATGCTCATCTACATGTTCCTGCAGCCCGGCTTCGTCGACCCCAACGAGCAGCTGTACCGGGGCCAGAAGTATGTGCAGGTCGCGCTGCTGCTGCTGGCCGTCGCCCAGGTGCCCGTGCTCTTGTTCCTCAAGCCCTTCTACCTGCGCTGGGAGCACAACCGTGCCCGCGCCAAGGGATATCGTGGGATCGGCGAGCGTTCGAGAGTCAGTGCCCTGGATGCCGACGACGACGGCGAGGGCCGGCAGAGTGCCGACAGCCTGGCCAATGGCGGCGAGGGCGTCGCTATGATCGCGCAGGACCTGGACGAGGACGGTGGGGAGCATGGCGAGGAGTTTGAGTTTGGCGAGGTCATGATCCACCAGGTCATCCATACCATTGGTATGTCCGTTCCTTGTCCTTGGTCTATGTCGTGTCTGTTCTGTGTGCGTGGGTTTTGCTGATGCGGCGTGTTAGAATTCTGCCTCAACTGTGTCTCGCACACGGCGTCGTATCTCCGGCTCTGGGCGCTGTCGCTTGCCCATCAGCAGCTGTCGGCCGTGCTGTGGTCCATGACCATGGCCCCGGCGCTCAAGACGACGGGCATTGGCGGCGCCATCTTCCTCGTCGTCATCTTTGCGGCCTTTTTCTGTCTCAGTTGCATTGTGCTGATCATTATGGAGGGTGTTTCTGCCATGGTATGTCCCGTTTCTTTCTTTTCTCGCGCTCTTCTCAGCGTTGCAATCGGATACCTTGGGACGGTTGCTAACGGGGATTTGTTTTGCACAGCTCCACTCGTTGCGTCTGGCCTGGGTTGAGTCGTTCTCCAAGTTTGCCGAGTTTAGCGGGTGGCCGTTTGCGCCGTTTTCCTTCAAGACGATGCTGGAGGAGTCGGAGGAGTTGAAGGAGTATATGGGCTAGCGAAGCGGGTGTCTTGTATAGTGTGCATGCGTAGAAGTGTACAATCTTGGCTCAGCTGTTGTCCGTGGCCCGCTGCCGTCTGCTGCCCGTTGTGCGTAGTTGGTCTCCTGACCCCCCCCGCGGTATCCCATCCCCCCTGCCGTTTGTTCGACCCCGTCTTTTCCCATTCTTTTCATGAGCCCCCCCCGGGCCCCCCCCCCACTTACACCAACATGATTGTCGCCCTGGGAGAAGTCTGCCAACACCAGGCCCTCTTCCACGACCCCCCTCCCTCCCCCAGCGTACCCGGCAGCCAATGTTCCAAAGCGACTGGAACGGCCTCCAGCCTCTCCAAGGGGGGGGTTGTGGTTCATTGGGATTCCACATCCCGCACTTGCTTCTGCACGCCCTCTGATTTGGGGAATCAAGATGGTCAGGAGAGAAAGACGCATGTTTCCAGGCTTACAGAAATGCCACGACAGTCGCTGGCATTGCTCCAACCACGAAAATGTACTGATCACCAAAGAAAGACCAGCGGGTGTCTCCAACCACTCAATTGCTTGTCACCCCCGCGAACATGTCGCATCTATGTAAACCCCCATTCCCATCCCCCACCCCAACCCCCCCTTTTTTGCCAACAGCAATGATACACCCCCAAGCAACCCGACGTTGAGGTGGTGGGTGTCGTACAAAAAAAACAACAAGCCGAGCCGTTGCGGCAGGGCTCGACACAAAAAGGAAAAAGTCTATCTAGAAGTCTATCGATGCAATCCCATCCCATCCCATCCCATCCCATCCCAGTCCCCAGTTGATCCCAGCCCAGCCCAGAAATCCAATGCCATCCATCCATCCATCCAGCCATCCATCCATTTCAATCCCATCCCATCATCATCCAGAGGGGGGGTACATCCAAAAAAAGGAAAAAGCAAAAAGAAAAACGTACATGTCGTTGTTACAAGACAACACAACCAAGAAGGGGGTATAAGTGTGTGCGAGAAAAGCAAAACCCGAAATAGCCAAGCGAGAAAAGAACGAAACAACGACAACAGCAAGCTTTTTCCCAGCAGTGAAACGTGCGTGGTGGAATCCTGTGGGGTGCAGAATCCGCACCCTCCGAGATCCACCCAGCCCTCCACCGCCGTTTCCGTCCGTTCGTTTGGGGGGGGGGGTGCGGTGGAGAAACGCGGACGGGACCGCTCAGCCCAACCCAGCCCTGGTGGGGCGAAGCTTGATTCCCGACCCGCCCCACAGGTCAGGGGAAGAAAAAGGGTTGGGGGGGCCGGACACCATGTGTCTGACGGGGGGGCAGGCACAGGGCGGGGCGCGGATTGTGCGAGGCAGCCGCGTGGAGGTTTGATTTCCAGGTTTTGTGGTTTTTTGTGTGAGGTGGTGAGGGCGTGCGGGTGTGGGGCTCCGTTGGGCTGAGTGGTTGTTCGTTCGGCTGGGTAGCGAAAACCCCGAGAAAATAAAGAAGGAGAAAGAAAGAAAAAAAAGTGGAAAGGAAATTGCGGCCCGACGGAGCGGGCCCCGTAGAGAGAAACAGGAAACGGCCGAATGGTGATGCTCGCAGCTGCCCATCACAGGGCTGCAGACGCGTGGTGCAGGTACCGCCAATCGGGAACCTCACGACGGGGAGCGGATTGGTGTCGGGAATGCAGCGCGCTCGGGACCAGCCGGGAAAAAAAACAGGGTGGCTGGTGTCGCATCTGTCGCATGTTTTTGTTGCGGCCGCATCGCATCACCTGGGGTGCCGCGCGGATCGCGACACTGGCTGCACGTGGTAGGGGTCGTCCTCCTCGGCCGCGTACTCGGCGCCGTACGGCGCCGTGTACTCGTCGGCGATGTAGACCGAGGGGTGGTGCGGCCGCGGCGTGGCGCCCTTGAAGGGCTCGCGGATGCTGGCGTACCCGGTCGCCGATCCGTAGGCCGGCACGGTGGCCGTGGAGGAGTAGGCCGCGTATTGGCGCGCCGGCGACGGAGGCACTGTGGCTACGGATGGCCTGGGCGCGCCGTGTCCGAGGGGCTCAATGTAGCTGTCGCGCCGGTTGCGCTGCGTCTTGGCGGACACGCTGCTGCCCTTCGTGTCGCTCTCGTCGCCGCGCGTGTCGAAGCGCTTGCGCAGACGCTCCGTCTCCTCCTTCTCAGCCCGCTCCAGGGCCTTCTCCTGAGCCTTGCGCCGCTCGCGCTCGCGCTCCTTGAGCTCCCGCTCGCGCTCCTTGAGCTCCCGTTCGCGCTCCTTGTGTTCCCTTTCGCGCTCCTTTTCGCGCTCCTTCTCCTTGTCTGCCCGCCCCGACGACTCCTTGTGCCGCTTGCTTGAGCTCCGGCGGGGCTTCTTCTCGTCGGATGACTCGGAGGGGGTGACGGTGGAGACGGAGGGGGCCGAGTTGCTGCTGCTCTTCCGGCTGGCCTTCTTCAGCTCCTTGACCGACTCCTGGAGCTGCGCATTCTCCTCGGCGAGTTCCTTGTTGGACTTGGTGAGGCGCTCCTTCTCCTGGGCGAGGATCTCCTTCTCCTGGGCGAGGATCTCCTTCTCGTTGGTGATGGCGCGCACGTGGGCCTTGTGCTGCGCGAACTCGTTGTGCACGAGCGTGAGGTTCTCCTCGAGGGCGGTGGCCTTGGCGACCCAGTCGTCGCGCTCCTGGCGGGCCTGGTCGAGGGCGAGCTGCAAGCTGTAGATGCTGCGCGGATCGTCGTACCCCGGGGCTATGTAGTCGTGATCAGGATTGGAGGCGCGGCTTTCGCTGTCACTGAACGAACCCACGCCCGAGTCGCTCCGCTGGTGGTCGTAGTGCGACCCGCCCGAGGGCGAGCTGCGGCGGAACTTGACGCTCCTGCTGCTCATGGCGGCAGAAGGGAGGTGGTGATGGATGGCAAGGCTGTATGTGGGCCAAAGCCGCAGAAAAGATGTGTTGTGTGCTGATTTGACCGCCGGCGTGGGAGGATGCTGCAGAGGTGCCCGACTGCCGGCTGCTGGTATATAAGGTATCGGGGAGAAAAAATGTGTGCGGGAGCCAAGGGGGGGAAATTGGCGAATTGGCACAGGTGGGCCTTTGGCACTCGACCGGGGGACGGAACGGCGGGAAACAGGGCTGGGCGAGGAATGTCAGGGCGTCTCGGGTTGGGCGTCAATCGGATGGAAGGGCTAGCCGAAGGAAAACAAGTGTATGTATGTATGTACCCCTTGGGCAGGAACGAATTTCGCTTGGTTGGGTGCTTTGGCGCGGTACAAGAAGGGACGCAGAGACTGATTCAACACAGGGAACATGGAAGCGCAGAATTTCCCACGGCTCCCACACAATCATATTTATAAATCCAGGACCTGGGCCCGCCGGTTGCTGCCTTCGCGACAATGCGCGGACGACATGCGAAGCGGCCGCCGACAAAGACAAAGAGGGGAGGGGAGTGGGACCGGGGGGGTCCTGGCTTGGAGTCATCCGCAAGTTCTAGGCACCGCCCCGACAGCCACCCACAAGGCTCACCGAGAACGTGGTGTGGAGGAGGGAGCGACCCTCCCTTCCGCGTTCTGGCACTTGACAAGGCATTTCCCATCAGAGTTTCAGGGAGGGCCCCACAAAGCGACGCCAAGACCCACTAGGATACCCCTTCCACCGAAAATTTTCGTCTATCGACACGGCCGCCCAGCTTGACAAACCACAGCTCTGAAAGGCGGGCGCAACGGCCCTTTGCTCCCGTCATTCCCGCTCCCGCGTTTGCAACGAGTTGGCCGGTTGGCCATCGAGAGGCATGCGAAGCCTCCGAGTCCTTTGCTGGGTTGCAAAGAATGTCGAGGTCTCCCGCCTTCCCGAACCGGTCCGCGTGCGGCGAGCGGACGAATCGACGAGGCGGAATTGCTGACCCTGGCTATTTCTGGTGCCGATCCGCGCTTGTCAGCGGCCGGTCCTGCGAGCGGCCGGCCAGATGGTGAGTCACGGCGAGCGTGATGCCGCTTCATGCATTGTGACGGTCGTCGCGGAGCGTTGCGGTCTGGTGTCCTCAGGCCTGTGAGCCCTCAGGCTGTCCTACACTGCACTCGACTCGAGAGCTGTGTGCCGAATAGGGCTTGTTCCTGCGAATCCACCCGCACCCCAAGATGCTCGCTGAGAATAAACTTTGGCGGCAGATGCCAAAACGGACTGGCATTTCCGCTAGGGCTTGGCATGCAGTCCGTCTCACCCTGACATCTCGATCCAGCTCGAGCTGTTTCCAATGTCAGGTGGCTGCAACGATGACTTTGGACATGCCTGCTGCCGTGGATTCTGCAGCAGCTACTGCAGCGCACTCAGTTGTATTGTATAGAAGCTATCGCGGTGACCTGGCGTCTGGGATGGACTGACTTCCATGTCAGGATACACCCCGTGCGGGCCCAGCCCTACCCGAGAGCCCTAGCGCTTCTCCCCGACTGCTCCACCCGCGAGACTCGAGACCAGCGCTCCCAACAAGTCAATCAAGTCAAATCTGCCCTTGTATTTGTGTTGATTTACGTCAGAAAAATGGAAATTGACTTGATTTGTATTTGATTATAGGGATTTGACCATTTGGCTAGGCCAGCCGGCCAAGGTTGTTCCGGCCCGGGCACGCCTCCCTAGCTTGCCCTTGACACCAGTATCGAGGGCATTCCCAACTACTGAACTAACCCGTATCGTTATTCCTTGTAGCTATGCCCTAGCACCTAGTTCTTTAAGCATTCTACTATATTAATCGTCTCTACCTATATAGTATAGCGTTAAGCGCTAACAGTTAGCTTTACCCGGCTAAAGATTCGCTCGTACTCTAACGACATTGCTAGGATCGAAAGTAGGTCAAATGCTATATTCGATAACCGTAGAAAGGCGTCCTTGCGCCTAGCCTACTAGACGAAGATATTATAGACCTTGTTAACTAGCTTAGTAAGGTATTGATCTACCTCCTAGTTGCAATTCGTATTACTAGGCTTATCGTAGTACTAGTTGCCCGTAAGGAAGTCGTCTTCGTAGTAATGATCGTAGCCCTACGTAGTATTGGCTAGCCCTGCCTTAGGAATATTAAGATAGCTATAATGCTTATAAAGGAACTACTTAAAGCCCCGAATAATATAAGAACCCTGTTCTTCGTCAAGGTTCCTATTAATCTATTAACGTCTATAGCCTAGGTGCAAGATCATCGTAAACTAGTAAATAGGCGTAGCTAATAACAACGTATAATAGTTGTCTACCTTGTCGATAGCGTACTAAATACTAGCGCAGATAAATCTAACGTCGATATCTTACGTTTCCTTATATAGCGTAGGCAGGTCTAGCTAAACTAGCAGCGCAGGCGGGTATAGCGGCGTAGGTAGCATCGGCGGGTATGGCGGCGTAGGTAGTATCGGCGGGTATAGTGGCGTAGGTAGCATCGGCGGGTATAGCGGCGTAGGTAGTATCGGCGGGTATAGCGGCGCAGGTAGCATCGGCGGGTATAGCAGCGTAGGCGGTTACCTAGGTATCTCGACTTTATAATCGTCAAGATATCTTAGAAGCCTAGCTTAGCGTTAAGGTCGTAATAGTAGTTCGGGCGTATAGAGCGAGACTTCGGGGCTATAGAAGACCTTAACCTCTAAGTTATTGTAATACTATATAAGTAAGCCTTTAAGGTTCTCTCTTAGCCGAAAAAGAGTAGCGATAGCCTTAGAGAAGCTAGCGTTATTACCTTTAAACTTCTTAGTAGCGATTAAAAAAAGGACTAGTATTTCGCGTAGTTCCGCTAGGGTTTTCTAATCTTATAGATATAAGATATCTTTAGCCGTAATAGCGTTTAGCTTGTTACTAGTTAATTCGGAATAGTAGTAGTTAAGTGATTCTTATAGTTAACTTACGCGGTTAATTATCTAGAATATAGAATTCTATCGCGTATCGTTATTAGCTTTTAACTATAGAGAAACCGGATCTTCGTCCTAGATAATATAATCAAACTGTTCGATCTCTTCGTAAGCTACCTTTCTGAACGTAGCAATAGCGATAAAACGTTCGTAGCGTTACAGACTATAGCGAATATAGTAGACGATATTATAAAGCTTACTAATTAGCCCTCTTTTCCGCTATAACTACAAAAGCTCAACCTTGTTTCGTTAGTTATAATAAGCTACCGATTAATCCTACATAAGAGACCGAAGAACGCGCTTTTCTTTGCCTTTAATAAAGGCTTTAGTAGCGAGGTTAATAATGTAGCTAATATAGCGAAGTTGTCTGTGTTTTTTCCATAGGGCTTTCTACGCTACGGTTAGATCTAGGTAGTATATAGCGATTAAAGCTATAACGTAAGTATCGTTTAATTCGGCGTTATTACTCTAAAAATAGCCTAGGTAAGGCCTAATACTAAAGTTGTTAATAATAGTACTAATTAACTAGGCTAGATTCTCGCTACTATAACCGCCTTTAATTCGAATTAGCCTAAGTAATTTCGTCTATAATACTAGGTCGTTACTAGTAAAATGAACGACTACTATAAGTAACGCCTACGAATTAGGCGAGGTCTAGAGGTTAAAGGATAGATGTTTACTAAATTTCGCTATAGAAAGTGTCCTCTTTAATCTATTACGTTCCTAGCGATATTTTTCCTTAATCTACGACTTTATAGTACTACTCGACTTAGGTAGTAACTATATAGTAGTGTTAGTATCTAAAACACTAAGAAGTTAGCGAAAGTACATATATTTAACCGCCGAGAATAGAATACTATAGCTAACTATCTAGTTAAGTAGGAGCGACTTGAATTTATCGGCACGCGACTACGATATTGCGACTAAGCTACTATAGTAGCTTTTAAACATGTCGATCGCTAACTACAGCTTCTTTAGGTCTAGTAGAGGTTGTTTTCTAGCCTTATACTTACAGTAAGACTAATTAAGGTAGGTATATAGCAAGCTTGTTACTTACGCGTTAAATAACTAGCTATAGTAGTTGTAACACTAAAGACAACCTACTTCTTAGCTATATATAACTTCTATAAGATATTCCCTATAGTCTAAGATCTATAAAGTACGCCCTCTTTTTCTATATATCTATATTTCTAAAACGTACTCCTTACCCTATATTCTAATCTTTAGCTACGTTGCGAAATCCCTAGTCGGTAGGGCCTTGAAATCGATATTGCTAAGATCGCAAAGTTATTCCTTAATAGTTCGTAGCCTAGAACAGGGTCCGATAGTTAGCGGTATTACATATAGCGGTGTTATAGTATTGCGAGTAGGCGGTGTTACATCCGGCGCTTAGTAAAGAAAAATAGGTAGTTACCTCTAGGAGAAACACATTAGTACGGTTCTATACTAAGGCACGCGGACGCTATATATCGTAGTATCTACTAGCTAGCGGCGGGCTAGTAGCTAGGCTAGGCCGCCTAGTCCGACCGCTAAGCTATAGAGGGGACGCTAGGTCGCGAGATATCGCCACCCGGGCTATACTTCCATACTTAGAGCCTAAGATGTGGGCATACGCTACCCTAAGTTATAGCTTAACCACAGGTTCTGGCCCTGGTGTGGCTCAGTCAAGCCAAGCCAAATAACAGCCATTGTGGTTTGGCTTGCAAGACCTTCGAATTGACTTGCTTGCGGGCATGTCGAATTGGCTTGATTTAACACTATTTGACTTGTTGGGAGCGCTGCTCGAGACGAGACGGAAATCATCAACCCCACCGTTCTCACCGAGAAACATGTGCATCCCGCCGGGTGGGGCCGTTTCGCGGTCCACCCGTCTCGGCAGCCAGTGGGTGCCCACTCCGTTTGACATCGCGGCTGCCGGTTGACTCAGGCAGCATGTGAGGAAGGGCACCATCCACTACCCTATCTATGTCATGCATGCATCGACCACGGGGAAGACAGCCATCAGAACCTGGAGATGGTGGGGCATCTGCATCAGTGGATCTCCCCTTCTCATTGGGCATTGGCAGGCACTCTATGGTTCGCCGATGATGGAGACGACACATACTTTTCTCCTCACCGTACAGCACGTATCATCCCCTTCCAGAGAATTGGGCATTGTTTCTGGTTAATTGAACTGTGAGAAACCCCCCCGGGGTGCCTGCCTACCCTAAGGAACCACCGACAAGACTGGGGGGGGGGAGGGGCATGAGGGGTAGGCGCAAGGCCAAGGGTGGAAGGAACCTAGGCATGATGGCCAAGACCTCCCCGCGAACACCCGACCGACTGCGCAGCTGCGCAGTTGCGCATTCGGTGCGCACACGCATGTCAGCGGCGAGCCTTAACCCCGAGCTCCACCGTGTTCGCGCCGGGAGACGGACGATGGTGTATCCGCAGACCAGGCCGGCCCGCGCGGACGTCATCGCGCATGGACGGGGAGAAATACAAACGCGGCCGTGCTGCTGGGAACCGTCACATACAAACGCAGGTTGGGAAGTCCGTTCTTGTCGCCGCGAGGTATGTCATGCGATGCTGGCCGACTCGGACCACGACTGTAACCAGCCAGATGCAGCCTGCAGCTGCGTAGTAGTTGGACAGGACAGCACCGCACCGCACCTTACACACACACACACACGACCGTCACTTTGCAAACAGACGGAACTGGTACAGGTATATGGTGTTTGACAAGTAGGAAGAGTCTATCGCGGTTGACAAGTAGGAAAAGTCCATCGCGGTTTTGTCCGAAGACAGATGTGCCCAGCAGCCCAGACAAAGCCGACATCCCCAAAGCATCCATCCGCCCACTCAGCTGTGCGGTAGTGTGGTGTGGCCGCCTCCACGACTCTCTCTCCGTCTCTAACCAGCCCATGGCTGCCTTCTCCTCCTCCTCCTCGACGACACGCACCTGGGCAATGCCCGCCCAGTCCCAACCCATTGCATCCATCCACCCATCCATCCATCCATCCATCCATCCATCCATCCATCCATCCATCATGAAAAAAACCTGGTCGGGGATTTCCCCCGCCAGGCCCAGGGAGATCTGATTCTCAACCTGTCAACGCAGTCCCGTCCCCATCGTGGTATCAATTTATGCCGCCGTTTCCGTAAGTCGTGCAACCCGAGTGTGTGGTTGTTCGCACAAAGAAAATGTAATGAAATGGGTAGTACCAAAGGAAATCGTAGTGTGACAGGGCCAACGTCCGATAGATGGATGGGACCCCCCCCTCACAGGCCCTGACGCGAGGAAGGGGAGGGAGGGGGGTCCATCCATCGGGGGTGTAGTGGCGGCCGCAGCCGATGATGATGTTCTGGGGGGTCGGGGTTAGCATGCTGGTGGGTGAGGGTGGGGAGGTGGTGGTTGGGGGGGAAGTTGGGGGGGGGGTCTCACTTTTCATCCGCGGTTGCGCGGGTATGAAATGGTTTAAGCCAATGGTCTATGCCGATGCCGACGCCGAGGGAAACCAAATGTTTTTTTTCGGGGAGTGTTTTTTTGAATGCTCCGTAAGAAGCCAACCGAGACCGTGAGAAGTGCAGTCTGGAGCCGAAGACATTGTTGTTGCAACGGCTCGTGGTAGATGATGGTCGGTGATTGTGACCTAGTAGCCGCGGGCGGCGCCGCGCCGGAGAGAAGCAAGTTCATGCTCCAGGGCGGCCCTCTCCTCCAAGTGCAAGTTGAGCTTGTCGCGCATGGTCTCAAGGCGGAGGTCGGCCTCGTCGTTGAGACGGCGCCACATGAAGACTTGGTCTGCGAGGTTCTTGACGTCCATCGCGAGCTGGGCGTTCTGCTTGCGGGCCTCCTTCAGCTTTGCCTTGCGGGCTTCGGCGCGCGCACTGGCGTCGGTATCGGCGCTGACGGCGGAGCCGTTCCCGGCAGCCCCGCGCAGCACGTCGTTTTCGTGCTCGAGCTGCTGCGTGTAGGCGCGGAGCTGCGCTACCTCGTTGTCCAGCTCGCGCTTCTCGATCCGCAGAATGTGGTTCTCGCGCTGGAGCTGGTCGTAGGCCTCGCGGCCGACGACGCGCTCGCGGCCCGGCATGGCGTTGAAGCTGTCGGCGATGCGGTGGACCCGCTCGGCGCTCCGGCTGCGGGCTCGGGTCTGGCTGGGGCGGCCTCTGGTGCGGCGTGTGTCGCCTTCGCCTTCGTCCCGGGCGGCAGCGAAAGATACGCGGCGACTGCGTCCAGGCATAATGGTGACTGTGGTGGCGGCGCCTGAGATGTGTTGCGGCGTGGCTGGTGGTCTTGTGTCTTGTTTTGGTAGACGGCGAGCAGCAGTGCAGTCTCAACCGGCGCTCTGGTGCCTGATAGCTGGTGTTTGCTGCCTGATGCTTGGTAGTAGCTTGATGTTTGATGTGTGGTTGTGACGGAGAGAAGAGTGAGAGAATGGAGGGCGACAACGGGGTATAAATAGACAAAACGAGAGGTGTAGCACGCGGGGGACCTCCATGGCTTCTGGGACTTGAATGACAGTCATTGTGCGTGCGCCACGGGAGACCAAGGGTCGGTGGTCTGGGGAAGTTCGGTCTGGGGAAGCTCAGTCTGGGAAAGACGGGACGGGACGTTGGGGGTGGGATGCCAGTTGTCGTCGAATGGGTACCGGGTCGCGAGGACGAGAGGGAAGCGGAGTGACAGCAGTGCTGCGCTGCATCCCCGCGACACAGGAAGTACCAGCATGGCCGTGCTAGGCGGAGCGAAAGTAACTCGAGTGCGTCATGGGGCCCAGCATGACCAAGTCGAGCGGCCGCCAGAAACCGTGGAGTTTGAATTTGGATTTGGGACAAAGAGATGGATACAGCAAGGCATTAGGACACCGAGAATTCGGGTGCCTAGAGAGAGTTTAAGTGCAGCCAGCAGCTTACACAACGATTCCAACCCCACTTGCCAGCAGCGCCCAGTGGCATTGTCCCGTCGCGTCGTCCAATGGTGCGCGGGCTGCAGGGTAATTACAGGCCCGTGTGTTGTGGGGGCCAGCCGCTGCAAGGCTGACGCTGACCCTCCCCCCTGGAAGAAGAGGCCGCCGCGCCTGCAATGCCGTCCTGGGGTTGCATTGCAACGCCGTTGAGCCGCTGTCTCGACATGGGCAGTTTCAACCCATCTCATTCGCCCGATCTTCACAACCCCAGACTCCAGAGTCCCCCATGCCCTGTGTCTGGGCTGACGATTGAACCCCAGATCCAGCGCGTCGTTTCCCCCGCCGCGGAGGCCAGACCCCGCGACCCTCTGACTCGGACGCGAGAAAAACGTCTTCGGTCGCCAGAACCGGCCACAGCGCTCCAAACCGCCGGCCGCACACCGACCGACTCTGTGTGCCGGGAATGGACTGCCCCCCACACCTTCTCTCGCATTCAAACTCCCCAGCCTCAAACTCCCCAGCGCCAGCCGTCCGTGTCTGTGTCTGTGTCCTACTGCGCCCCGCCAGCGTGACCCGGGGGGAGAGTGCAGGGGGTCTGTCCTGTCTTTCCAGACACTTGCAACCTGCTGCTGGCCACGCTCTGTTGCCTTGTGGTGCTCGGTGTCGGTGTCGGTGCCAGTGTCGGTGTGTTGTGTTGTGTTGTGTTGTGGGGGCGCGCAGGCGGTGGCTGCCTGGTGGGTGGCCTTGTCGCGCGCAACCTGGACGTGTTTTCGCCACTGCTGCGTGGATGCTGCTGGGCAGACTTTGATCTGGAGTGTTGTGTTGTGTGCTGTGTGTTGTGTGTTGAGGTGGGAGGGAATCGAGTGTCGCCCTGAGAACACCGACTGATTGCGTGGGCATTCGGCGGTCGTGCTGTTGCATTAGGGTACGGCGGCGACCAGGTGTCGGAGGGAAGGGAATGGTCCTCTCGTGTGCCATGTTCGTGGTTTGGCCGTAGCTGTCGTCGCTTTCGCGGTGGTGCGCGTGGATGTGTGGTGTTGCTCCATCTCTGTGCCTGGCCTCACTGCGTCCTGTGGCATGCTGATGCGCCGTGTATGGGTCCGCGACACAGGCGATGGTGCTGGTGTACGAGGGAAACAAAACATCAGGGAGAACAGTTGCTTTGAGGAACCGCCCCCTTTTATATTCACATCTACCTGAACACGCCACGGAAGCCTGTATTGGCCGCGCGGAGCTTCCCCTTTTGGGAGCCCGTGTCGTTCTCCGGACATGCATCGGCCAGTCATTTATTGGCCGAGCTACGACACCCTTGACTGAGAAGATCCAACCATATGTGCACTTCCATCTCCAGCCTAGAACAAGTGTCTGTGTCCTGATTTGTTGAACCTTCGGCTATCGTGGTGTGGTAATTGGTGTAAGTGTGCGGGAGTATTTTATGCTTGAGAGGATGGAGAGCAGCTGCAGAAACAACCTGTATACTGTCTCCCGGGGCCCCTTGTATCTATCGTCAGAGGGCAACAACCGGGTTGAAGGAAACAGCAGCCCGCTAACCCCAACCTTCTATATACCGCAACCAAAAAGACAAAAAGACAAAAAGACAAAAGGTCAAAGGTCTACCCCCTCAACGGGTTATACCGCGCAATCTGCCCCGCAATCTGCTCGGCAAACCACTCGGCCGGCTGCGCACTCAGCCGCGCCGTCTCCGCCGTCGTCAGGATGGTCTTGATCCCGACGCCGACGCGCTCCCCGTTGGTGTACTCCCGGACCCGGTCCAGCACCTCGTCGACCCCGCCGGCCGGGCCCTCAAAGGCGCCCGACTCGCGCAGCACGGCGGCCAGCTCGCGCGTGTCCTGCACGGCGGGCACGCGGATCTCGCGGTCGAACGCCGACGAGATGTCGAGCTGCTCCATGACGGACTGCCGCGACGTGGTGGCGAGGATCAGCAGGCGGTGGCCCTTGGGCGGCGGGGTCTGGAGCAGCGTGACGAGGGCCTGCAGGATGTTGTTGGACAGGCGCGGGCCGACGGGGTTCCATTCGATGATGCGCTCGATGTTGTCTGCGGGGCGCGGTTAGTGTGACGGGAGAGGGGTGCGCGGCCGGGCTGGCGGGACATACCGATGATCAGCATGCTGAGCGGGGACTTGTAGGCGTCGGTGAAGATCTTGTGGAGGTGGTCCTTCTTGGCCACCTCGTCGCGGAACCCGACCATGGACGCCGGGGTGATGATCTTGATGAAGGGGTAGCCCGACTTCATGGCGATGTGGGCCGCCAGCGCCGTCTTGCCGCTCGCCGGCGGGCCGTGCAGCAGCACCGCCGTGTGCCGCAGCCTCTCCTGCTGCCGCACGTTCTCGACGTAGAGCAGGCCGTCGTTGAGGATGGCGGCGATGCTCGGCGAGAAGTGCATGATGCCGTACGGGATCGCGTCCTCGAGCTCGGCGTCATCCGCGCCAAAGGCGGGCTTGACTTCGTCCAGCGCGAGGAGGAAGTCCTGCCGGCCAACCTTCATGTTGACCACGTCGTCGCTGACGCTGGCCGTGGTGCCGGCCTTGATGTTCCGCGCAAAGGCGAAGGACGTCGCCGACTTGACGAGACCGCTCAGCTCGGCACCCGAGAAGTTCTTGGTCAGCGCCGCCAGCTCGGGGATGTCGACATCGGCGCCCATGACGTCGTTCTCCTTCATCTTGGACGTGTGGATCTTGAGGATCTGCGACCGGCCGAACTCGTCGGGGAGCGAGATCTCGATCTGGACCTCGAGACGGCCCGGGCGCAGCAGCGCGTCGTCGATCATGTCCTTCCGGTTGGTCATTCCGATAAGCAGGATGTTGTTGAGCTGGTCGACACCGTCCAGCTTGGACAGAAGCTGGTTGACCACGCTGTCGCCCACGCCCGTGCCGCCGCCGGCGCCCGAGCCGCGCTGCTTACACACCGCATCCAGCTCGTCAAAGATGATGATGTGCAGGCCGGATTCGTCGCCCTTCTCCTTGTACTCCTTTTCGGCATCGGCAAACAGCTTGCGGATGTTCTCCTCGCTCTGGCCAACGTACTTGTTCAGCACTTCCGGGCCGTTGATGATCTTGGGCTCCCTGGCGTTTAGCATCTTGCCAATCTGCCGGGCGATGAGCGTCTTGCCCGTCCCGGGCGGCCCGTAGAGCAGCATGCCCTTGACGTGCATGATGCCGAGTTTCTCGATGAGCCCCGGCGGGAAGATGCGCGAGGCAAAGGCACGGCGGAAGATGGTGGAGAACTCGGTGTCCAGACCTCCGATGCCCATGTCCTCGAATTTGAAGTCGGGGCTGATGATGGCGTTGGCGGCCGGCCGCGTGTTGGAGGCCTTGAGGTTGATGGGTGACCGGGCGTCCTTGAAGAAGTCTATGCTGGCCTGGTTGGTGAGGATCCCGCGGGCGCCCGGGTCGCTGCGCATGGGGGGCTCGTTGGGCTGTTTCTGCTCCATGGTGAGGTCGATCAGGGTCACCGTCTTGACCAGGACAGCCAGGGGGACGTTTTTGACGTCCAGGAGCAGCCTCTGGCCCGGGGCAAAGACCTGGTTCTGGAAGTTTTTGATGAACAGGTCGGCGAGCTCGTCCTGGTCGTACGGCGTCTCGACCAGCTTCCTCGCCGACGCGAACCCAACCTCGATACTCATGGATCCAATATACGCGGCGCCGCCCTGGCTGAAGGGGTCGAAACTCTCGGCGGCCAGCTCGTCCATCAGGCCAATGCCACACCATGTCCGCTGCGGATCGGACAAGCTGATGCAGCCGTCGGGGAAGCCGGCGATGGGGCGCGCCGTCACCACAAAGCTCCCCCTTATCTGGTTTCCGCTCAAGCTTATGTACAGATCGGAGCCGTCGCGGTTCGGGGGGAAGTCGTTGGGCGACACGGCGCAGCTGGGCCTGTTAGCGCCGACTGCCAAAGCAATGGACCCGATCGCCGACTCACACATTGCCAAAGATGTACTGCGCCTGGAGTGTCTTGTCGTCGACTTTTGCAAGCCGGAGCCGCACCTGTCGGCTCCGCGGCTGAGCCTGGTATCCCCCGCCGCCGTAGCCATCGCCACCATGACCGCCCCCGGGGGGGTTCTGCAGCCTCCCCGGCGGCGGCGCAGGAGAACGTCCGCTGTAACCGTCATACCCAGCGGGCAGCGGGTTTGCGTATCCTCCCGGCTCTCTTCCAGGAGGGCGCTGCACCTGGCGTCCAGGCAGGCCCGGCCCCCCTGCGCGGGGTGCTGGCTTGCCAAAGAGGTTGTTGCGCAAGTCCATATTTTACGGTTCGTCAATCGGTGAGGCGGGGTTGGGTATGAGAGACCGAGCGGGGTCGTCGCTCGACAGGGCCGGTCGGGGGGTGGTACGTCAGACGGAAGCGCGGGCGTGCGCCGGATGTGGTGGTTGGGAGACGAGATAGATCCTCCCAGGCAGCGAAGAGTAGAATCCGCACGAAGAACGAGGTGACGGCGACCAGCGAGGGGAAGGCGGACAAGAGAAAGGTGCTTGCTTGGGGGAAGCTCAGCCGTTGGAACAGCACTGTGTTCCAGCTGGGGTGCTGGGCAGCCAGGGAGCCAGGGAGCCAGGGAGTCAGCAGTGCCCCTCAATTGCGGGGTACATGTACGTGCCTGATTGGTCCCACCTAGCAATCTTGGCATGGGCGAGAAGCTCCACGCCGACCATCAAGGTGCTCCTAACCCTTGGCCTGAACAACCAACCTCGAGCCAACGCCTCATCACCTTCGCAGCCATGCCTCTGTAAGTCTCCCGTCCCTCGCAATCCCACTCCCTCGGGCACTCTCACCAACACCTCCCAGTCACCTCCTCGGCAAAAAGTCATGGAACGTCTACAACCCCGCCAACATAGCCCGCGTGCGGCGCGACGAAGCCGCCGCCCAAGCCAAGGAAGAAGCCGAGGAGCAGCGCATGCAAGAAGCCGACGCCGCCCGCCGCCTCGCCATCCTGCGCGGCGAGACACCGCCGCCGCTCGAATCCGACGCGCCCTCCCCCCTCCGCGCGCCAGCCCGCCAGCCCACCAGTAACGACGACCGCCATGGCGCCGGCGTCGGCCGCAAGCGCAAGCGCCCCGGCGAAGACGACACCGACTTGGAGATGCGCCTCGCGCGCGAAACCGCCGCCGCCGGCTCCCGCGCCGCCCACGAACCCGCTGCCGCCGCACCAACCCCACCCCTCGTCGACAGCAACGGCCACATCTCCCTCTTCCCCGCGCCCGCCACACCACCCCCAGCAGCCCAAAGCGCGGACGCCGCGCGCAAGGAGCGCGCGCTCAAGGACCAGTACCAGATGCGGCTGGTCAACGCGGCGGGCCGGGACGGGCGGGGCCTGACGGACGGCGGGCCGTGGTATGCGTCGGGGGAGGGCGGCGCGGCGCCGGCGCCGAGTCGGGATGTATGGGGCCGGGAGGACCCCCGGCGGAAGGGGCGGGAGGCGAAGCGGCTGGGCGCGAGCGACCCGCTGGCGATGATGAAGCGC
>MU853413.1:142334-164385 GCA_033297235.1 Trichocladium antarcticum
GCGGAGCTGTAGTCCGGAGAGGGGCGATGGGTCGGATAGGCGGCGGGAGCGGTCGTATCGGCAGCGTGATGGGGGCAGGGAGGAGGATGAACGGCGACGGCATGAGGGCCGTGAGAAGAGGCGACACAACGACGAAATTGGGGATGATCGATCTCACAGAGCAGCGCGACCCAGCGATAGACATGGTCGGCCCCCACCATCCAAGCATTAAAGCATGCATACAATCAACAACAGAATCCCCACCCCACCTACCGCTCCGCCCACGGCAACACCACACTCACCTCCCTCATCTCCCCCTCCAGCAACCGCTCCAGCCGCCCACACCCCCTGGCCACCCGCCGCAGCTCCGCCAGCACCGCCCGCACCAGCCCCTCGCTCCCGCCCTCCCGCCGCTCAAAATACACATCCACCCCCTCCTCCGTAAACACCGTCTCCCGGAACCACGTCACCACCCACCGCTCCCGCACCCGCGTCGCCGGGTCCTCCCACTCCCCCCACCCCAGCACCTCCCAGTGGCTCCCCACCCAGAACAGCCACCCGCGGCCGCGCCAGTCCCACGCGCCCGTGTCGCCGGGCGTCCCGGTCGTGTCGGTGCCCGACACGCGCTTGGGGCGGCCGGCGCTGCCTGCGAGGGGTTCGTACTCGACCGTGTCGGAGAGGCGGGCGCGCGGCGGGGCGGTGGAGCCGGGGGGGAGTGGCCCGTAGGTGATGCGCACGTTGCGGGCGGTGCGCCACATGGTGAGGGTGGAGTGGGTGACGGACCAGGTGCGGTGGAGGAAGGGGAGGGGTGGGGGGGTGAAGGTGGTGGTTGCGGGCGTGGAGGGAGTGTATTTGGAGGGGAGGCGGATTGTGATGGGGTTGGGTTGGGGGGTTGCGGCGGTTGGGGTTGGTGGAGTCGCCATTCTGGTCGGTAGTTTGGTGTCGTGTCTTGTGGGGGTGACGTTGAGGCGTGGTGCTTGGATGATTTGGGGCTGGGCGGTGTTAAATGGGGAGGAGAGTGATGAGCTAAAGGGTAGGGAAGCAGGGAAGCAAGGGAGGATAATTGATTCCATGTCGTCACATGATTGCACTACGCCGCATCTCGTCAAATCGGGCCGTTTCCCAGAATCAAAGTGTCGATCGCGGTGCAGTCCTGAGCCGAGCGATTGGGGATCGATCGCGGCTAGCCGGCCCCACAGGGCTGAGAACGACCGCCAAGAAGACGCGCCAAGCATCGCCAGCATCCACTCGCTATTTTTCATGAAGCTGCCGAGTTTGTATCCCATCCACGACCGCATTTCACCAAGTTGACGAAAAACCCCGCTCCCTTTCATTTGGCGCCGTCAGCCCGAACCAGCCGGAAACAGACGTCCCAGACAAAGAACCCGCGCTAACCGTGTCCCACAACGGTTGGTTCTGGCTTGGTGCTTTGGCGCCCCTTGCTGCACGGCATCACAACAAACTCATCCCCCGCTGTCTTCAGCTGTATATCAGCCCCACCCTCCCGACACGTTCCTCGTCAAACCCCATCCCCCATTCACCCATCGCGCTCTATATCCCACCACGCCCGCAATGGCCGACCGCAACCCGGACGAGATCGACATGGACGACTCGGATTTCCACTCCCAGGCCTCAGACAATGGCACGCCCCACCCCGCCATCGACTCCGCCCCCGACGACAACCTCGCCTCGGAATCCGCCATCATCGCCCAAACCCTCGGCTTCACCGCCTTTGGCGCCCAGCCCCCAGACAACGACCACGACCACCACACCCGGCCCGCCAAAAAGCGCCGTTTCAACCCCAACGACGCCGTCATCGCCCCGCCAGACGCACCCGCCACCCTGACAGCCTCGCGCGCTCAACACCAACACCAACCCCAACACCACCCCCACCAACCACGCACCCGCCCGGGCCCAGCCGAAATCCAAATCAACTACGACGACCCCGACCCCGACCCCAACCCCCATGCCAGCGCCCTCCTCTTCGACTCACGCGCCCGCACTAGCCGGAGCCGGAGCCGGAGCCGGAGCCGGAGCCGGAACAGGGCAAGCCGGGCCGGGACGCCGACGAACCCGAGCAGCACGGGGCCGTCTCTCCGCGCCAGTGTCGCGGGCGGGTTCCGAGAGGAGGGGAGGCCTGCAGGCGGGAGGGGCGGGAGAGGTGGCGGTGGTGGCGGTGGTGGTCATGCCTGGGGGGCCGGCCACAATCCGACTTGGTATGTCGACTACTACGACGGCAGTTTCAATGCGAACCCGTGGGAGCGGCTGGAGAAGCGGCTTGGGTTGGAGGCGGTGGGGTCGTGGCTTGCGCCCCGGGGGGTGGGGGGTCGGGGTGTTGATGTCGCTGTTGCGGGGGATGTCGGTGCGGGCGCCGGAGGGAGTGGGGAGCGTGCGGTCGAGGCGGCGGCATGAATGTCTTTTGCATCCGGCGCGGCACGGCACGGCACGGCAAATACCGCGACACCATGTCGCGCCAGCAGCATCAGGATCCATGAGAGGCAGCCACTCGAGACGAGGTTGGCGGGGCTGCCGGCTGGCTTGTCAGGGGGGTGACAGGTGTGGATGCTGGAGAGGGAGACCAGTGCCAGACCTGGCCTGTCTGAGGTGTGGTCCATCTGGGGATCTGCCCTGCTTCTCTTGCTTGACGCCTGCGGAACTCGGCCGGCAAGGACGACAAGAAAGGGGACATCACGTGACCGGCTCAGGGGCTCCATGCAGTAGGCAGACCAAACGACCACATTGGGCACCACCACGTCACGTCACCTGATGTGCTCGTCAGAGCCAGCCAGCCAGTCTGCGCGGGGAGGGGAGACGAGGGGACACAGTGCGCTGGCGGGATGGCGCCACACCTGCCGGGCCCCAGTCTGGTCAGTCGGCCCAGGTTAGGGCACATCCCAGGGGATCAGACAAACCAGCTGGTTAGCTACGCACAGAGGGACGGGAAAGCAAACAACTCTGGCCGCTAGTTACTAACTGCTGGGAAACGAGACAGACAGACAAACAAAACATATTGGCAATCACAACCCATAATCCCCCCCCAGCGCCCCATAAAAGAAACTGCCCGCGTTTTGTCATCCCCCTCGCACCACCTCTTCAAAAAGGAGTTCCCCACGTGGTTGGCTGCTGACCGGCCGCTGTCCCTGCGCGGTGCTGTGTTCCCGAACAGGCCAGAGCCCGCACCTCCCACCCCTCCTCCGCGCCCACGACCTCTCACCACCCATCCCAGACGGACGGGACACGCTAGCTCCACAGCTGCCACCTGCAAGCCTGGTCTGCCGCCTCCATCGTGCAGCCAGAAACGAGGTGGGGTCCTCGTACTAGTACATTCGCCTCCGCCTCCGCTGCCGTATCGTATTCATATCCAGAAAGCAGACCCCTGCCAGCCCGTCCAATCATAGCCCCCAACGTCGTGTGAAACAGCCGCCCGATGTGCAGAAGGAAGGGGCCCGGGTGGAGAGCGGGCCGTTGCGCGGTGGGGAAGGGGGGAAGAAGGGGGGGCGGAAGGGGGTGAGATCTTCGGGCCCCAAAGCCGCACACGCACCACGCGCACGCCGCAGCAGCCACCTGCAGGTCCGACTGACACGACGCGCCCCATCGCACCGTAATGAGACGGAGTGGGCGGCCGTAAAGCGGCGGGGGAATGCGCGGCTGTGGGGTTTTTTTCTTCTTCCCCTTTTGGCCCACGCCTTCTCTCAACGTCGTCCCTTTCGCAAGGCTCTTCCTCACACCACCCCCCCCCCCCCCCCCCCTTTGGCCCCTCTCGTCGCCCAGAAATGAGACGGGACATATATGAAACCGCAAATGTAACGCTGCCAGATCGCCGGTAAATGAGGCTCAAAACGCCCGGAAACGCCAAACGGAGAAAAGTGAGGCTCAAGAGATTAGTACAGATCCGGGGACGGGAACCGCGCCCGGGCCTTGGCGTATTCTTTGGAGTGTTTCTTTGCCGCCTTCGCCCTCAGCGACCTAGTTTTCGACATCCATCAGCTTTTGCTCACAGAGGCCGGATCTGGGCAGTCCAGCAGCTCGCAGCTCGCAGTCCGCAAACACAAACAAGCCCAAACCACGCCCGAATTCCACTCGAGGAGAGCCTGCCACTTACGCGACCTTCTTCTGCGTCCACTCGAGATCCTTGCGCACCTGGCGCGCCTCCTCGAGCCCCCGCGCAAAGCGCACGCGAGATTTCTCGAGGCGCGCCTGCGCCATGGCCTGCAGCTCAAGCAGCTCGCGGTGCTTGGCATTCAAGTGGCCGGATCTGTTCCGAACCGGCATCAGCACACCAGTTCCGGTTCTGTTTTCGCCAACTCCCGCGCCAGCTCGCGCACTCGAATCCCCCGGGGAACGCAACTTACGTCTGGGCCTGCGTGGCGGTGCACTTGTCGAGAGGGAGCGGGTCAAAGGCGTCCGCAAACTTCTCCTGCATGTACTCGTTGAGGTCGACACCGCTCGCGGAGCCAGCGCTGTCGTACTCGCCTTGGCTGCTCCCGGCGTAGCTCGTGGTCACGGAGTAGCTGTTTCCATACGAGGCAGTGCCCGACGACGCCGTGACAGACGCGTCCAGATCCTCAGGGGGCGACACTGAGTAGGTGCTGTCGCCGCTGGCGTAGGATGTGGGTTGCTGGTACTGGCCCTTGCCGCTCGGGATGGGGACGGCGGTGGCATAGTACTGGGTGGAGTATGCGGACGACATGGTGAAGGCGTGCAAGAGGCAGATAGCTCAAGTGAGGCGAGGGGTGTGACGAGACGTATGGCCGAGGCGGGGCTTTCAAAGTTTAGTGCTGCTATGAAGGGATGGTGACACCTGGGACCGTTCAAAGTATGTCCAAGTATGGCCAATGGTGCTTTCTGTTCTTGCGAGTGATGGTTGAAGACCCGAAGAAGTGAAGAGAAGGGAGAAAGAAGAACTTACCTCGACCCTGTCAACGAAGACCCCTTTTATACCTTTCTGAAGGCCCCCCCGGCTGATGGCATGCCGACATCACGAGTTTGAGCACGATAAGAGCCGGTGACTCCATTCGTCGAGAGCCCTTGACCCCGCTTGAGACCAGGGAGACGTTGTATATGATGAGGGTGATGGTGACGACGATGGCCCAGTCTTCCATGATGGAGACACCCCCCCCTGCACATCCTCCCCTCGTGGGACCAAGCCAACCAGAAGAGCAGGTGGCATAGGTGATGGGTTGATCCCCGAAGCAGTTGGCCGAACAAGCAAGCCCGGATTGGCTTGAGAATGAGTTTCGATTGATCAAATGAAGAAGCCAGCAAAACAGAGTGCAAATGCCGGGGGGGGGGGGGGGAGGCGTTTGCACAGGTGGAGCTTGCTTCAGGGGCGAGGAAACGGGACCGAGAAACTTGTCTGTAACCAGACACCCGGGCTGCCGGTCCAGAGCGAGTGGCCCCGCCAATCTAGAGACAAGCATGAGGCGAAAAGGGACCAAGCGGGACCAAGACCCGGAGGCTCAACGGTCAAGATTTAGGAGGGGGTGTCGACGGAGGGGGTGAACGTAACAATGCCGGAGCATGAACAAGAGGATGCTCTTGCTGGAGGCCAGGCCAAGAGGCGGCGGGTTATGGGAATCGAGCCAACGTAAGACGGGCTAGCTCGGGGCTAGGTAACGGAGGTCGGGGACGGCCCATTCGGCGCATGGAAAGGTTTGGAGGTCATGAGGGGTGTGCCCTACGACAGGCGAGGCGAAACGGTAGATGCAGGATTGCATGAACGGCGGGCCGGGGGACGGAGACGACAACACATGGGCCGAGTGGTACCAGGACATTGGACGTTTGATGGATCGGCCACGCACAGTAGGGTCGGGTACGATGGGTAGCCAACGGCGCACAACGAACAGGCGCGTCCTGGCAACGCTAGGCTGAATGGCAAAAGCAGCGTGGGATCCAGCTCTCGTAGAGAGGCCATTTCGTTGGCCCGCGACGAGGAATGGCGACGTCAAACAGAGGTTGCAAAGCCAGGTTAGGCAGAGATGCATCGTCGGGCGATGTGTTGTCCAAGATACCTGCACCCGCTGCAGGTGGCATTATTCTTTGGGTGCTTGGGTGTGCTTAGCCTGTGGGTCTCCCCTGGCTGGGGGTGCCTCTGAGAGTTAGTGGGCAATCGAAGTAAAGTGCCTTAAAAATGAAGAAAATTGCTCAATTGGCCGGAAAAGAGCGAGTGAATCAATCTTCCAGCTAACTTGACCAAAACCGGCAAAATCACAAAGTGGTGTGGTGTCTGAGAAGGATGATCGTTGTGGCCTGGGCGGCGATTGTTCCACTCACTCCATACACACGAAATGCGTGATAAGCCCTGGCATGAGCTTCTTTCATGTGGCCGAACCTTGGATTCTCGGCATTCTTCAGGTGCGTCCCGAGGCCGGTTGCGCGCGGCCCACGGTATCGGCATGTATGTCCGTGTTCTGTTCCATCCTCTCGAGAGAGCAAGCAGGTAGAATCGAACTGTGGCAGCTGTTGAGAAAGCCAGGGTTCCGAGCACTACACGGCCCAAACTTCGATCGACCCCGAACAGCCGGCGCAGAGAGGAGGCAGGGCCCTTCGGTAATGCGGGTCGCGCAAAGAATCGTGTGTAGCAGGGTCAAATCATGTACGTCAAGGGGATGACGGAAAACGTCGAGGTCTAAGACAACCAGGCTGAGTCAACCTTGCAGGCGCTGTCCCAAAACGTCCTGCCTCGAACTTGTGCCTGATCCCAGTATTCCGCTGTGTGTATTCTGCTTCCACCCACGCCATGGGTCTTCTAGAAGCTCCGGCTGGAGGGTGAGTGCCCTGTTGAGACTGACTATCCCAGCAGGGCTAGATCTGATCCCGCCTGTCAAAGCAGCACCATGGGACACAGGTACAGATCCTGCATCCCATCCCGGCAGACCCTAGGCTGGGATGTCCATGTACGTGTAAGATCGGGGAATCTTCAGCATGACTTGCGGGCCATGCGAAGGGACGGCGGTCGGTGTTCCTGCCGTCGAACTAGGCCCCCCAATGGCTCCATTGAGTGCCATTATTGGGCCGGTGATAGTAAGAACCAGCGACTTGGGTGCGTCTTGACAGGAGCTAACGACGACTCGTCTCCAGGGCCGGTTGTACACCGACTGCACTCCGTTCCTGCGCGAACGGGTGATATGCAGGCCCGGGTCATAGACGGGACAACGTATCGAAAGCCCTTCTGCACGCCGGCGGGGGGGGGGTGGATGTTGCTGCAGCTGCGTTCCGTCTTCCCAATTGCTGGGTTCGCTGACTTCGGCGGCATTGAGAAAGAATGAGCAGGCCAAAAACAGCATGCGGGCTCCGTGGGTACCGTGAAATGCAACAAAAGGACTCAAGAGGAAGTAGGACAACCCCGGCTTGCGCCGCCGATTGATGACTGGGCACGATTCTATAGGACAGAGACGCCACAGCCGGGTTTTGAGGGTGCCTCCTGAGAGGTCCAGGGCAGAAGACGTACATGCATATACAGACGCTCCATTCGCTACCTGTCGGTATCAGGGGGGAAAGATGGAGTAGAAAAAAGAACCCTACATACCTCCAATTCTCCCGAAGTCGTGATACATATGCTGTGCCATGAACTGCTGTACATCTGTGGAGATACATACATGCCAGACGCGGGCGTTTTCGGGCAACTCGTGGATGGCGACCGGTTTGCATGCAGAGGAGTGGGTGTTCGCGCAAGGGATGCGGCTAGTGCTCCGGTCGATGTTGCCCTGCGAATCAAATATGCGTGATGCAGTGAGAAGATGGAGATGACTGTTGGACGAGATGAGATTGCCGCGCCGTGATTGGAAAACGGGAGCTGGCTTTCCCCGCTGCTGAGGAGCGGAACACAAAAGACGGCGGGACGGCGGGAAAGCGGGAAAGCGCGCAGGCGGCTGATGAAAGGGACTTGAAATTGCGCTTGGAGGTTTGGGTGGTGAAGGTTGGCAGGTTGCTCCTGCCGCAGCGAGCGAGCGAGCGTCGTCCGCTTTTCGTCTTCTTTTCGGTGTCATGACCCCTGTCAAGAGGTTCGTTCCCCAGCTGCAAGAGCTGCACGTCATCCTCCGTACATCTGCACTTGCGTGGCAGCTGCATAGCCAACCGAAAACCTGGCAATCATTTCGGTCCATGCTCCCCAATTCCCCAATCTAGATCTGATATCACGGCGCGGTGGTATTCGGAGAGGTGGGAATGGTATTCGGAGACCGAGGGGCATGAATCCCCGCACTGAGCGCGGGGTAAGACAGAGACACCACAAGCCCGTCGGCATGGTGAGGGCCAAACATGGCCCAGTTGGGATTAGAGGTTCGAAATTCGCGATGGTGTCTAGATATCCGTAAGATGGAGCGATAAAGTCAACCTTCCCTTCACATCTGGCCCGGGCCAGCGTATCCCGCAACACCAGGACCCCGCTGTCCAAAGAACGCCGACCATGCACCATGCACCTGATACACATACACGTCCAGCCGCGCCGGTCATCACGGCCGCGGCCAGCTCTATTTCCGCCTTTTAGTCACCCTCCATTAACCAAAGATCTTCAAGAACCCCCAGATCCCGAGACCGCTCAGAATGGGTATCGTCAGGTTGTCGTCCCACCCAAAGATATCGACCACCTCGCTCGCCGAGGCGGCGAATCCGGACCAGAGACTCATGACACCCAGGGCAAGCGCGCCCGAAATAGTGGCCTTGGCCGCGGGTAGCCCCACAGCCTCGGCCACAATGCCAGGGAGGCTCAGGGAGCCGGTGAACATGAAGTTCTCGTCGCCGGGGAAGGGCCCCTTGGTCGGGACCAGCCAGCCCCAGAAGAAGACCGACGTGCCGACACCGACAACAAACGCCGCAAACGAGCCAGCGAGCGACTTGCCGCGGCGGATGCGGGGCGTGTAGCGGCCGTAGAGCCGTCCAAACGTGCTGGCGGCGGTATCGCACCAGCTGAGCAGCAGGGTGCCCATGACGCCCACGTCCTTGGGGGCGAAATACAGGACCGTCCAGGCGCCGAGCAGGTAGAAGATGACGCCGTTGTAGCCCGAGAACTCGCTCTCGCGCATGAGCGCGCCCAGGTATTTGACGTAGAAGCGGTTGAAGGGCTGGTAGTGGTGCCGCAGCACGTCGACGGCCGCGATCGGGACCAGCGCGCCCATCAGGTAGGGGCACACGGCCGAGGTCTGCGTGCCCGAGAGGTACAGCCAGACGACGAAGAAGCCGATGGACACGTGCAGGGCCTTGCGGGGCACCTCGTGCTTGTGCACAAACGTCCGCCAGTGCCGGTGGATCGGGATCAGGCCGAGCGGGCTCGGGCTGCGGCTGAAGTCCCTCCAGCTCCATCCGTACGAGGGTACGGGGGTCGGCGGAGATAGATGCCCGTTTGTTTCGGCGGCCTTCACGGCAACATGCCCGTTAGTCGGGCTTTCGGCGGCTTTGGGCCCCTTTGTGGCGTTCCTCGATGCCAGCCTGGTCGGTTGCCGCGTATCGATCGGGCTGCGGCTCCGAGTCCGGGCCCTCCGGAGGTCGGGGCTCTCATCCTCATCGGGCTCCTCGGTAACCGGCTGCGGGGATGCCCCCGCCCGCCTTCGAGTTGACGACCGGGTCGTCGGTCCTCGGTACGACGACTCGCCGCCGCTCACATCTCCTCTGTCGGATGGCGTCGGGCTCGGCGAGATCACGCGAGGCGTGGACGGGATTCTTTGGCTCCCGCGCCCGGTCATGTTGTAGGGGAACGGCGGAAGTGCGGACAGCGAGATGACGCCGGTGAGGGTTCGCCGGGGGTCGAATGATCGTAGCGGGCAGACGGCCGCCGGGTCTTTATGCTTGTCTCGTCGCGACTCGCGTGCTGCAGCCGACGGGCTGGCTACTGCGTCAATCGCGGACTGTTGGTATTGAAAGAAGGTGGCGATCGGATCCAGCGTGTTGAAGTGGCGGCGGCGGAGCGAGACTCCACCGCATGGCTGGTCCAAAACGCGTGTGTGGTGAGACGATGGTAGCGATGGTTGCGAATGGGCTGCGCTGCAGGTTATTGGCGCAGAAGGACTGATACTGGCGGCTGCGGGGGGTGGGATGGCTTGATTGTGGGAAGGCAGAATTTTCGGCAGCGGCGGAACGGCAGCGGTAGGCGAAGCCCTGCGACAGTCGCAGCCGCCCGCATGTGACATCAGCCTCGAGACACCCAAAGATGAAAACCTTTGACAGACCAGTAGATCTGTCTACCTACCTAGTTTTCTACGCAGCTTATGTCTTCTTTCAGCCTGGATCCCTAGAAGTCTTGAAGCTTGTTGCTATCAACTAGTGTAAAAGAACTACGCTAATATCGCCGATCGTGGTGTTTAAACCCAAGTCTTCCGGTCAGCGGCAGTCGGATCAAAGTTCCGATCGAAGTAGAGGAACGGGAGTCTGTTTGCCCAAGACTCCGGGGTATCTGTCCCTGTACATAGGTATTTCCCCCCTGCGCTCGCTATTCCGGCAATGCTTATGGACACTGAATATTGCAAACAATGCGACAAGAGATTCACCGCCGATGTCGTGATGGATGTTCGGATGGTACTCTGTACGAGATGGTTGCATTAAGGATCCGACTGCCGGCAACTGTGCTGAAGAATCCCACCTGCCAAGTCCTTGGGCGGGGCGTGTACTGTACCACTGATAATCTGCACGTCTTCATCGCGATAAGGAGATAAGATAGCCAACTTGACATCCCCATCTTTTTTTTGTCTGCATCGTCGTCGCAACAGTCTGGAAGTTGAGGGGCAATCTCGAGCAACACCACGAATGGCGCCAGCTCCAGTCCCAACCCGCGCCAAAAGGGCGCCAAGATCGTGGGATGCCCTGACGCCAAGTCTCGCGCCATGGATTCTCGACTACCTCTCCTCAATGGGCTTCGAGCACCCGACTCCCGTGCAAAAGTCGTGTCTGGACATCTTCCGCGGCAACAAGGATGTGGTGGTGGAAGCGGTCACGGGCAGCGGAAAGACCCTTGCCTTTCTGATCCCCGTAGTTGAGGCAGGTCTGGGCCCTTGAAATGTTGGCAGCAGCTTTCCTGACTGGTTTCTCACAGAAACTCATGCGCACGGAAGAGCCAGCAAAGCGACACCACGTCCAGGCCATCATCATCTCGCCCACGCGAGAACTTGCGTCCCAGATCTACAATGTTCTTGTTACGCTCATAAAGTTCCACGGCCCGTCTGCCGAACTTCTATCCTATGCCAAAGACGACGAGAAGCGGCCGGCCACCACCGAGTCTGTGATTGTTCCTCAGCTCCTAGTCGGGGGAACAACAAAAGCTTCGGCGGATCTGAGCACCTTCCTACGGCTGTCGCCCAACATCCTCATCGGCACTCCGGGGCGACTGGTGGAGATATTGTCGAGCCCATACGTCAAGGCACCCTCATCGTCGTTTGAGGTCTTGGTGATGGACGAGGCCGACCGTCTGCTGGACCTCGGCTTTTCTGGCGAGCTCACACGGATCCTCGGCTACCTCCCCAAACAGCGCCGGACGGGGTTATTCAGTGCGTCGCTGAGCGAAGCGGTAGAGCGGCTCATCACCGTCGGCCTGCTATACCCGCATAAGATCACGGTGCGAGTAAAGAGCTTGAAAGATGGCGGCATTATCCAGGAGAGAAAGACGCCCATGTCATTACAGATGTCCTACATTGTGACACCCGCAAGCCACAAAATCCCTACCCTGTGCCAGCTATTGGAGAAGCTCGAACCTCGCCCCAACCGCGTCATCGTCTTCTTTTCCACCTGCTTCGCCGTCAAGTACTTCGCCCGCGTCCTGCACGGCCTCCTCCCCGCCGGATTCTCCATCGCCTCCCTCCACGGCAAGCTCGAGCCTCAGGTCCGCGAAAGGAACTTTGAGCGTTTCGTCAACGCCACCTCCCCGACCGTCCTCCTGACAACCGACATCGCCGCCCGCGGCCTCGACATCCCCCAGGTGGACCTCGTCGTCCAGCACGACCCGCCCACCGACACCAAGGTCTTCATCCACCGCTGCGGCCGCGCCGGTCGCGCCGGCCGCCGCGGTCTGGCCGTCGTACTGCTCCAGCCCGGCCGCGAGGAGGGCTACGTGCAGCTGCTCGAGGTGCGCCAGACCCCGATCGCGCCGCTCGAGAAGCCCGCCATCGCGGTCTCGGACGCCGAGGCCGAGTCGGTGTCGTCCCAGATCCGCGCGCAGGCGCTCGCCGACCGCGAGATCTACAACCTCGCGCAGCGCGCCTTTGTCAGCTGGGCGCGCTCCTACATCGAGCACCAGGCCACCTCCATCTTCCGCACGGGCGACCTCGACTGGCCCGCCCTGGCCCAGGGCTACGGCCTGCTCGAGCTGCCCAAGATGCCCGAGGTGCGCGGCGTCGACCGGTCGCTCGGCCTGGGCATCGACACCATGGCCGTCGCGTTCCGCGACAAGGCGCGCGAGGCGAAGCGGCTGGAGGAGCTGGAGGCGTGGAAGGCGGAGAAGGCGGCCGCCAAGAAGGCCGAGCGCGCGGGGCCCGACGCCAACGGCGACGGCTCGCTCAAGCGCAAGAAGAACGAGGCGTGGAGCGGGAAGCTGGAGCACGAGGATGTCAAGGTCGCGCGGCGGGAGAAGAAGCGCAGGAAGAAGGAGGCGCTGCGGCTGAGCGCCATGACGGAGAAGGAGAAGGAGGAGCACAGGAAGCTGGAGGAGATGATTGGGCAGGTGAGGAAGAGGAATGCCGAGCAGGCGGCGAAGGGGGACGAGGGGGACTTTGAGGGGTTTGATGATTAAGGTGGGGGGGGGGGGAGTGAAAGGCGGTCACGTAGATACCCATTTATACTACTTACAACTTCCATATACCCTTGAGCAACCATTGCGCCCAGAATCACCTCGCCCATGTCGGTGGCAAAACGGGTCTCAGCTACAGGCGAGACTCCGGCCGGGAAGCATCAACAGGGGGGGAGTTGACCTTGGCCGTGATGCCAGAAGCGCTGACAGGGGGGTTCACGGGTGGAAACCAAACAAGTGCTTGGTCAAATTGTATTCGTTCGCATATCGGTAACCCATACCCCCCCTTCAAAGCGCCGCATACCTAACATAAAATAGACTAGGTAGCCATACCATCGCCAGGGATATCATAGCCTGCAAAGGTCTAAAAATAGCTGTCCAGTACCAACAACAAGCCGGCCAAATCAAATCATAGACAATGTCTAGCCATCCCCCCTTCCCATAAGACACACGGTCCCTTAACCATAAGAACACACAACCCCCGGCATCAAATCACATATCCCACCTTCCTCTTATCAACACTGCCCTCGCCCAGGCTGTCCAAGTCAAGCGCGGGACGGATCATCGGCGTTGCGCCCCAAGTCTTGAACCTGGCCCGGGCGACAGGGGCAGAGTCCAGCGCGGGAAAAAGACGTGAGCGCAATCTCTTGAACAGCGTCGTATCGCTCTTCACAGAGCCCGCGTCGCTCGATTTGGCCGGTTCCTCGGCGAGCCGAACGACAACAGCCAGCATTGCACGAGACTCGGTCGTCGACTGCGGGTAGGATTGGAACGACGAGTTGTTGCTGGGGTACATGGAGCTCAGAGGCGTGACGAATTTGCTGTTGGTTGCTGTCGATTCTTTCCAGTGAGTCGTCTCGCTTGTTGGGTTGATCGGCGCAGCCAGAGAAAGTGCGGACGTCGACGGAGAATCTTGGCCAAATTCCGATGTTCCATCCAGCAGAGCGGCCATTCTGGGGCTAAGACCGACACTGCTTCTATTAAACCCCGTCGTCTGCAATGTGAGCGGGTAGGATAGTCGGCGTGAAGTTTTTGACTTTTGGACGTCATGACCCATGTGTTGAGGATACCCATGCCAGGCCGTATGAACCTGGTGTTCTGGAAAGGTTGCACTGCGTGCAGTAGGGTCGCCCGCCTTCCGCCGTCGCTGAGATGGGTTGGAGGCGTGCGTGACCGGAAAGGGGAGTGCGGGCACAAGTCGTCCAAGACGGGATTTGACAGCCCTGCCGAGCTTATTGGGGAGTGGTAGTGAGACAGGTGTTCTATCCGCATGAGTTCGCATGGTGTCACCCGTGGGTCTTATTAGATCGGCCACATCCTCGGCTGGCGGAGCTGCCGAGCGGTGCTCAAACATCGTTGCGGCTTTCCGTTGCACAGGGGATAATGGAATCGGCGCCGATGACTGCCGGGTGGGTATCCCCTTGGTTTTAAATATGACAAGGGGACTCGACAGTCCTTCGGGCTCATCATACGGCCTGCCAACTGACTCGTCCCCGTGGACTTGTTGACCGGCACGGCTATCCTCAGAAACAGGTATCGCAAATGGGACATGGTGGGAGGACGATGCGTGGCTGGGTTTCGGGTGTTCCGCCATGGAGGATTCCCGCAGCTCTCCGGCAAACGGGCCGTCGAAGCCCCAAGATACCGACTTGGTTCTCTTGGGAATGGATCGCTGCAGTCGAGCCAGAAAAGAGCGTTTGTCTGGCCCGGATTGAACTTGGCGGTTGAGATTTTGGCGAAACCTCTGGACAACCAGAGAAGACGCCCCATTGCCGCGCTCAAAGTATCCGATACTCTTTTCGACTGTGCCCCCAAGGGTTGCCATCTGGGGTACGTTGGAAGTACTCGTCTGTAGAGTCTCTGGCCTGCTCGACAGATTCTCGCAAGCGATCTCTAGTTGTGTTCGCCGATAGTTGACGGGACTTCGAGGTTTAGGCGGACGATCAGAACCTACTACACAGTAAGTCACATAAGACAAGTCAACAAATTGACTCTTGACGTACTATTGAACTCGAGGAGGGGGAAGGCTGGTGAATATTCTTGGTCAAACATTGGACTTGGGAACCTCCAGGCCGACGTTCCAGGGCTATCGTACACACTGCTCTCTGCCGAGGGATAGACTGAATAACCGTCCACAGCATCGTCAGCAGCCTGGTAACCGCCAGAACCGCCGCTGCGGTTCTTGCTCTGCAATTCAGACGGGGCTCGGGAGCCGGATGGGGAGTTCAATGTCTGAGTAACCAGTTGCCCGTGGATGTCCATGTCGTACAGGTGGACATGTCCAAGACGCAGCATATCAGTTTCAGGAAGTGCGGGGTTCTGCACCGAATTCCACCTCTTCAAGTAAACAAGCTCAGCGTGTTGTACACTTGCATCTTGGTCGAAATATCGACTGAGCTTTCTCACGAACGAGGGTGGCCGGGGACCAAGACCTTGACTGCGCAGCCATGTGCTCAAGGGTGACTGCTCCATGGTGTGTGGCCTCGTGCTCGAGGGGTTTCCGTGACAGGCAGGCGAAGAATGTGACCGAGACAACGAGTGTGCAGGCCCCGGCGACGGGTTGCTTGGGGTGGCCGGTCGAGCGCCGTGGGCTGGCGGAGTGGCCATCACCCTAAATGCATTATCCTCATTGGTATTGTGGTGATCGTCATATTCCTCAGCGCCACCTAGATAATCGTCAAGCCGGTCGGGGTTAATCGAGAGCCGCCAGGATTCCACTGAGCTGCTGGGATATCGTCCGGGGAGCAGGTATGGGGATGCTGGCATGTGGGCCAGGGAGCTTTGTTGCCCAGCATCATTACAAACCACCAGAGACTGGCTTTCAGGGCAGCTTGACCGGGGTTCTGCGCTTCCTCTGATGTCGTTCAAGAATTTGGACTGGGAGATGCTGGCATGCGACGTACGACGCCCACGGGGCGCAAGTGTATTGCGCTTGCTGTCAGTGACCGAGAACTCAATGGTGTCACGCGGACCACCGCCAGCAAGATGGTAGACCGTGGAACTCTCCGGGTCACGATGGGTTGGCGAGATGTCGCTATGCAGTGCCGCCTCATTCTCAGCGCCGCGAAGCTCTTCCTGGATCCTCTTGTGCATAAGTCTTTTGAGCTCGGCCCGTCTCTCCATCTCCTGCTGACTAGTTCCCACGGAGGTCCGGGTCTTCTGATCAGGCAAGGGATCTTGAGAGCGATGGCGGCGGATGCGAGACTTGACAAGCTGGAGCGAGCCGGCATTTCTGCTCTGGGCAGCGGATTCGAGGCCATTGTCACTGTCCGAATCTTCGATCTCTAGCCCATACAGCTCGGCCGACTCGACGGTGGTGGATGGCATCGATGCATGTGGCGGCGGAAGCGGCCCAAGCTGTGTCCCGTTCGATACAGGCGTCACTGGGTTTAGGGCGAGTGGTCCACGCCGGCGAGGACGGGGCGGCGGGAAGGGCGGGACGGGCTGGTTCCTGGTTGCAGGGGACCGCCGCGTTCTAAGCCAGCGGGGTGCAGCGCAGAAGCAGAAAAGAGTCATCTCCAGAAAACATATGCAGAAGGTCGTCACCTCTAGTCCCGGGTGTATAATTTAGGCTGTCGAGGACAAGCAAATGCGGACTCTTTTTCCAAGAACGGCAACGTCCAAGGTATCGCGCCGTCTCGGCGGCCGGGACGTGCAATGACAATTGCTTGCAGTCGCAGGGGAGGGGCCCACGGTGGCCTCTGAGCTTCTAGTTGAGGATGAAACAGGTCTTGCCTCGAGCTACCTTAGCAGCTACTTCCCATGGCAGTCTGACCGAAACGTCGACCAAGCGACTGGGCAGGACAGCGGCAGGAGGATGGCTACTTCCGTTTCGCGCCGTTGTGCGACTGGAAATTGGATGCCGCACCAAGCACCGCACGGACTGGCCCAAGGCCCCTTCCACAGCCGTGGCCATTGTTCCATCGGGGGAAAGGGCGCGGAAGACAGAGTGTCGGCTGTAGCACAAGGAAAATAACGACGCGCCAATTGCGGCTTTGGGCCGGACCCTCGGCAGACCTGGAACACTGACAGAACTGGGGCAGACGATCAGACAATGGGCTGGAAGCTCGAATGGCGACATGGATGGGTGTTCAACGACGCGGAAAATAAATCTATGGTGAGTTTGCTGCTGGCGACTTGTAGACGGGCAGGTTGTCGTCCCCGTCACAGACTCTCCCACTGCCGTCATACGGAGTCTGGCCGATGTGTGCGTCCGGCCACGCCGCCTTGATTGTGTCGAGGATCCCAAGTCCACCAGCGCCGGTGAGCTTCATGTTTGGTGTTGGAATCGGCAGTATTCTCAGGCGGTCGTCGTGTAGGAGGCCGGGATACGAGAGCGAGTTATTCACTGACGGCGCATTGTCGGGGTCCTTGTTTTTGGTGTATCCCGTCATGCCCGCCGCGAACTGGAAGACATTTGCCCCGACGTCGTACCTCCCCAGGTTCGGCAGGCCCCAGTTGGACTCGACGGTCGACAGAATGCTGTAGTGCGTATAGAAGGTGTCGTCCTGGGTGCCCTTGAGGGACGGCGGGATGGCGCTGCCTAGGAGCAGGGTCACGATGCGATTTGGCTCGGTATACGTCTCTGCCTCGTCATACGTGAGCATAATGAGCGTCCGCTCGTCGAAGGCCTTGTCGGCCAGCAGGGGCTGGAGAAACCCATGCGACCATTTGGCGGCGACCTCGAGGCTCGTGTTGTGCCCGTCGTTCATCATGTTGGGCGACATGAAGACGAACTGGGGCACCGTCTTGGCGGCAAAAGCCCGCTGGAAGACATCAAATGAGTCTATATTCAGGAGCCGCTCGCCGTAGTTGGTGATGCTGTCGAAAGAGACGAAGGGGCTGCATGCAGAGTCAGCGGGGCTGCTCCTTGGGGCCGTGTCATGATGAGACGGGACGGAAAGGGCATACTTGTGTTTCCTGACGTAGTCCCAGGCGCCGTTGCCGGTGGGGCCGTCGCTGAAATTGCCCATGTAGCCCGGACTGGGCAGGTCTTCAAAGTAGCCGGCCCATGAGACGTTCTTCCACTCCAACAAGTCGGCAACGGTGGCGACATTCTCTGGAATGCGGACAGAGAAGTCGTGGTTGAGACCAAAGTAGTCACCGCCGATAGCAGCGAGATAGTTGGGCTGACTTGGATGCGTGTGGGCATAGTATCTTGTCAGGGAGATGGCCTGTCTCTTCAGGTCGGCAATGCTGCCATCGACGTCGACTTTGGCGTAGTCCTGAGCGTCAGGGCGGTTCGGTGGTCAGCGGTGGGGCCAGCGGACTGAGTTGGGTTGGGTGCTGTAATCTGCACAGATTACCACTGGACGTGAGCGACATACCTGATTCTCCAGCCAAATCGTGATAAGACGGTCAAATGCCTTGCCCGGAACAATCTCCACTGCAGACACAGCCGCCAGACAGGCCAATCCGACGAGGACTGGGATGAGGCGCTGCATGGTGCCTTTTCTCATGATGTTTTTGCACGAGACACAAGCAAACCGCACGGGACCGACACGAAATCAACACGTTTCGGCGCCAAGACACTGCATTGGCTCGGGCAAGCGCCGACGCCGAGCCCAGGGGTTGCACGACCAAACACCGACATTTTCGGGATGAATTCTGTTTTTTTCCGACGCGAAGACAAGACAACGGAAAGCCCACATGCAGCTTTTGTTTCAAGAAAGCATGATTCTTCAAGGCGGTGGGTGATCATGCTTCGATTCACGGGACAATCGGATTCTCGCTGGCGGAACGCTGAGTGGGACTCGGCGCTGCTCGGATTTACCCCAGAGGAGCGGAGCAGCCCCAGCTTAGCGGGCAAGCTTGGGTCAAGCGAGACGTCGAGGCAAAGATGACTCGGCAATTGCTCGGAGCTCCGAGCGGACTCATGACAAAGAAAATCGCGCGAGCCAGCAACTGGGAAAAGTACAGTCAACACGGCCAAGTCGAGGTCTGATCAAGCCCAATCCATTGCCTGTTTCTCCACCTTGTCGTCCTCGTGGTCGGGGAATTGATGTCTGCGGTGCTTTGGTGTCGAGGAGTGATGGAAGGGCGGATTATCAGATCGATTGATAAAATCCGGCTTCCGACCTGAACACCAAGCTCTTCGCTGCCGACGGCTAGTCCGATAGCTCCGCCAACACAATGTCGGAGCCGAGCGGGCGCAGCGGGCGCAGCGAGCGCAGCGGGCGCAGCGAGCGCAGCGAGCGCAGCGAGAGCCCTCTAGGCTCCGAGACGACCAACTCGAACCACTCACAGCACGACGGCGAGGACCGGCCGCCCCCGCGCAAGCGCCAGCGCGTTCGGCTGTCGTGCCTCGAGTGCCGCCGCCGGAAGCTGTCGTGCGACCGCGAGTTCCCCTGCTCCCGCTGCCTGCAGTCGGGCACCCCGGAACGCTGCGAGTACGAGACACGCCCGGGCTTGGCGCCGCCGAACAAGCTCGGCCTGCCGCTCAGTGCGCTGGCGGGCCTCGATGCCCGCCTGTCGCTGCCGAGCACCGGCGGGGAATCCCCCTACTTCCGGAAAGACGGTCGCGAGGGCGATCGCATCCGCCGCCTGGAGCTCGAAGTCGCCCAGCTCAAGAGCCTCGTCGCCAAGCACGGGTCGTTCGACGGGAGCACCGTCCAGGAACGGTCGCCCCCGGAACCGAGCCGGGATGCTGCCGGCCCCAAGCCCGAGGCCGATGAGGTGCCGCCCTTTCTGCAGACCCATGAAACCAATGCCGACAGAGAGGAGCTCCACTTCTTCCGGGGCAAGGAGTTCAAGACGCGCTACTTTGGCCCGCACAGCGCATACTTGGCCTTCCATGAAGTATGTTCCGGCCCACGGTCCCCGTGCCTCTCGTCGCCGGACGCGCTGACAGCAGACAGCTCACCGGGCTATGTCCCTTCATGAAGGAGACCTCAAAGGAGTGGCTCCAGCCACTCCACATCTCCAAGGGCAAGGACCGACGCCAGGACGCCAAGGACCGGGACCGCAAGTTCCGCGAGCCGGACCCCGCGCTCGAGTCCATCCTGCTCTCCAAGGCGGAGACAGACAATCTGGTATCCATCTATCTGGACCAGTTCGAGCAGATCCACCGCATCGTCCACATTCCCAGCTTCCGGAGGATCTATGCCAAGTTCTGGGACCCGTCGGAAACCCGGACCGCCGCCTTCACGGCGCTCGTCCTGGCCATGATGGGCATCTCCAGCTGCCTGGCGGCGCAGCTGCCGCACAAGTTCGAAAAGATGGTGTCGGCGTCGCACGCACATGCCATGAAGTGGCTGCAGGCTGTTGACGAGTGGCAGACGCGGCAGAGCGAGAAGCACCGGCGCCTGATCCACTACCAGATCGCGTGCCTGGTCTATCTGGCCAAGAGGGTCAACCTGGTCAAGAAGAAGCGGTTCTGGCGGAACGCAAGCGCCATGAGCCAGGACGGCATCTCGGTTGGGCTGCACCGGGAGCCGAGCCAGCTGTACGACAAGATGTCGGCCTTCAACCAGGAGATGCGGCGACGGATCTGGGCGACGATGCAGAGCTACGACCTCCAGGCGTCGTTCGACCACGGCCAGCCGTCGATCCTCTGCTCGCTGCACTGCGACGTCAACCCGCCGCGGAACCTCGACGACGACGAGTTTGACGAGGACACCAAGGAGCTGCCGCCGTCGCACCCCCCCCACGAGTACACCTTCTCGTCGTTCCAGACCATCAGCCGGCAGAGCCTGCGGCTGCGCCTCGAACTCAGCCGCGTCCTCACCGGGGCGCCCGAGGACGTCGACTACGACCGCGTGATCCGCTACACCAACGAGATCAACCAGGAGATCGACTCGCTCCCGTCGTGGGACGTGAGCGAGTCCGCGTCGGCGGCGGCGGGCCAGGGCGTCCTCAAGAAGCCGCTCCTCGCCTACACGCTCCTGCACATCCAGCTCCGGCAGTACATCATCCCGCTGCACCAGCCGTTCCTCCGGCTCCGCAAGACCAACTCGAAATACCAGTACTCGGAGATCATCTACTACAACGCGGCGCGCGACATGGTGCTGCTCAACGACCGGCTCGCGCAGCAGGGCATCCGCACGCTCAACTTCCTGCGCGAGGACAGCCTCACGCTCGCCATCAACCTCTCGAGCGTCACCATGCTGCAGCCGCGCGGCAGCACCAACATGATCATGATCAACTCCCAGCACACCCTGCAGCTGCTCGAGAAGTGCCTCGCCATGAAGGAGGACCGCATCCTCCGCTGCGGCAACAACGAGCCCTGGGGCTACTCCATCATGTGTGCCGCCTTTGGCCTGCTCGAGGCCCACCTGGGGACCAAGACCCCCGAGGCCGCCAAGGCCGGGTCCGCCGAGCGCTTCATCAACCTGCATTACAAGCTGCTGGCGGGGCAGGATCCGCCGGTGAGCAGCCAGCAGTCGGCTGGCGGTGGTGGTGGTGGTGGTGGTGTGGGGGTCTGCTGTGGCGCGAGGAGTGGGAGTGCGAGCGCCAGTGCGGGTGGGGGGGTGCTGGGTGCTGGGGCGCCGGGTGGGCTGGGGGCGGAGCAGCAGCAGCAGCAGCAACAGCAGCAGCAGCAACAGCAGCAGCAGCAAGGGGGGAAGGCGGTGGCGGCGGCGGCGGCGTCGTACGCGCTGTTTACGGGGTCGGCGCCGTCCGAGGGATTTGTGCGGTCCAAGTCGGGCACGCCGTTTCCGTCGTCGTCGCAGCAGGCGGCGGCGGCAGCGGCGGCCGGGCAGGTCGAGGTGCCGGGGACGCCGTGGTGGCTTCCGAATGGGGGCGATCCGTCGGCCATTCCACAGGTTTGTTTGTTTTTCGCTGGATTGGTAGTCCTTGTTTTGTGACCGCGGAAGCTGACATGTTTCGCAGATCCAGCCCCTTCACCCGGACTTTAGCCTTGAGAATCTGGGATATAACCTCAACGAGCTCTGGGGCAGCGGGAACTTTGACTGGGACACCATGATGCCTTGAGGACTGGATATCTGATGTTTTTTCTTTTGGAGTTGAGGTAGGGAAAAGACGGCATTTGTCCCCTTGTACGATCGATACCCATCTTCACTCGGGCTTCCTACTGATTGCTGGAAGCATTGTAGCGCAAACGGAGGGAATGATATGTGTGCATACATCGCTTCATCCGCCATCTCCCGAGACGTAGTTCGTCCGAAAGCCACCCCACCGCAGGCGATGGAACAGGGCAGGCGCAGTGAGCGACTTCCAAGCACGTTATCGACCCGGCTTCAGACCCCCCTCGCTCTTTCTCCCACTCCGGACCAAGCCCACCCCACTCTCCCCCGGCGTCGAACCGCCGTCCGTCCCCAAGCCAGACCAACTCTCCCCACCACCACACACCCACTCCGCATCCCCACCCGTCCCGACCATAACCTCATCCCCAGATGGCCACAA
>MU853413.1:164465-186461 GCA_033297235.1 Trichocladium antarcticum
GACACCCCTCACCCCGCTCCACACCCTCTTTCCCCTCCTCCTCCTCCTCACCACCCTCGCCCTCCCACCACCATGCCTCGCAGCATCAACACCCCAGCTCCCGCTCCAGCCACAGCTCCAGCTCCAGCCACAGCAACAACCACAATCACAACCCGCCCCCGAAGAACCCCCGCAAACACCGCCCAGCGTCCCCGAGTGCGGCCGCGCCTGTCTGCTGCTCCGCCGGCCAGCGGCGAACACCAACACCACCACCAACAACCTCGCGGCTGGCTCCGACTTTGACATGCCGGCGGATCGGTTCTGTGAGGACGATATCGCGTACTACCTCGGGGTGCTGGGGTGTGTGCGGAGGGTGTGCACGCTGGAGGAGTCGATGGGTGCGTTCTTTTTTTCTTTTTTTTTCTTCTTTTCTTTTCTTTTCTGTCTTGTTTTTGGCCGTGTTCTTGCGTTGGTCTTTGTCGTTCTGTTTCTCCTATACGGCCACTGCAGACCGATCGTTCGGCCAGTCAAACAGCTCTGGCTGGGAGTACATAGGTTGGTGTTGATGCGGATGGGCGGATGCTGACGGGACTGGACAGAGACGGCGCGGGGCGCGTGGGAGGCCTGCGGCACGCCGAGGCGGTCGCGGAAGGTGGATCTGCGGGTGCCGTTTGTGGTCGAGGTGCCGGCGCTGGTGGGCGGGCTGCTGCGCGTCTACTCGCGGTGGGTGGTGGCGCCGCGGGTGGAGGTGGATGACTATCTCATGATGGCGGTCATGGTAGGGTGTCTGGTCGCGGTGCTGGTTGTTTCTTCTCTGACAGGCGGTGTAGGTGTTTTACGCTTGTCTCCAGGTGTTTGGGTCGATCGGTGCGGTTGTCGGTCCCCGACTGTCCGCGGCCGCGGTGCTGACAAGCGTGTAGCTGCCGAGAAGGGGATGGGAGTGGACATCTGGACTGTTGACGCGTCGGACATGACAATCACGTTGATGGTACACACCATCCCACGCCGTGATACGACGGTGGCTGACAGAGGCAGTTCGTCTACATCGCCGAGTCCTTCTACCTGGCTATCCTGACCCTTACCAAACTGTCGATCCTCTGCTTCTACCTCCGGACTTTCCCCTCGCGGCGGTTCCAAGTTGTGACATGCTGCATCATGGCGTGGGTCGGCCTCTCGGGCATCGCCTTTCTCCTCGCGCAGATCTTCCAATGCCACCCCATTGCGTTCGTGTGGGAAGGCTGGAAGAAGGGCGAGTTTGGGCCGCACCGGTGCGTCGACGTCAACCTGCTCACCTACCTGTCGGCGGCCTCGAACATCGCGCAGGACGTGGCCATCCTGATCCTGCCGCTCCCGGTCCTCGTCCGGCTCCAGGTCGCGCTGCGGACCAAGATTGCTATCGTCGTCATGTTCTCGCTCGGCGTCTTTGTGCTCCTGACGAGCTGCGTCCGGCTGTGGGCCATCCATGGCTTTGGTGACTCACCCAACCCGACGTGGGACTACACCGATGCTGTGATTTGGACGGGCCTCGAGGTGGCCGTCAGCATCATCGTCACGAGCCTGCCGGCGATCCGGGTGCTGGCGCAACGGCGGCGTTCCCGGAAGCGGGGGCCGCACCACAACGTGCCACGCAGTTCAGCCGGCAGACAGGACGCAGGTGCAGAGATGGGTGCTGTTGGGGCGTCGTGGGGCGAGACATCGTCGACGCCTGCAACTGTCAAGACTTTGCCTGGCGCAAGATGAGATTAGGGGGGATGTTGTCGGGGAATCAAGATAATGTCCAGCGGATGATGGGAAGACGGCCTTGGTGGAGTGTTGGACATGAGTCTAAAGACGGACACGGCGAGCTTGGATCAGATGGGGATGGAGCCATGGGGAGCCGTGGGCGAGTGTGGGCCAATTATGCAGCGTAATGAAGCGAGTAATTATAATCCAGTGGTTTCTACCACGCTGTCTCATGGCGGTTTAATGGTTGTTGAAGTGGCACAAGGACAGGGAACGGACCAGTGCAGGAGGATATCCGTACGGGGCGGTCCGCTGCCGGGTGCTGATCTCGCGCGGAACACCCCTAACCCTTCCAGACCTCCACCCCTGCAAAATACAATCCAACCTCACCTCTTCCCTCTCCCCCACCAACCAAACCACCCGCAACCAGAAGCAGACCCCCAAAACAACAACAACAATTAAACAAAAATGGCAACCGAGATCCCCGCCGCCGAGAAATCCCGCACAATCACCCACATGAACAAGGACCACCGCACCGACATGCGCCACATCCTGCACCACCTCCGCCCCGCAGCGGCCCTCCCCCCGGACGCACCCGACCCCCTGATGCTCGACGTCGACCTGTCCGCCATCGTCCTCCGCCTGCCCGGGCCAGACACCACCACCACCACCACCACCACCACCATCACCATCCCCTTCACCCCGCCGCTGCAGACCTGGGACGCGCGCCGCGCGCGACTGGTCGAGATGACGCGCGCTGCGCGCGACGCGCTGGGGGTCCCTGACGTGGCGGCGCCGGCGAAGCCCGTGGTGGTGGTGGTGGACGAGTACATGCCGCCGCGGTGGCCGTACGACGCGGCCGTGTTCCTTGCGGTGCTGGGCTACCATGCGGCGTTTGTGGTGCTGCGGCTGGGGGGGTTTGCGGCCGGCGGGCTGGCGGCGCGGGCGGTGGAGGGGGTGGGGTTCCCCGGCGGGGTGGGCGGGTTCCGGTGGCTGGTGGAGACGATCTTTGTGCCGGTGCTGGGGATCCATGTGGCCGAGACGTGGTGGCTGGAGCGGACGCGGCTGAGGGAGTTTGGGGTCGCGCGGGGCTCGCGCGTGTGGTGGCTCTGGGTGGGGAGTGTGTTTGTGGAGGGGGCCATGGCGTTCAAGCGGTTTGATCTGGTGGTGGAGAGGCTGAGGGCGGAGAAGGCGGAGAAGGGTAGCGGATGAGGGGGTTTGGTTAGCTGGATCCCAATGCTGATCTTTTTCCGGTGTAGGTCGAGTTGGCCCTGCTCCTTACTGCAGTGCTAGTTACCTATGTTCCTCGATGAGACCGCTTTCTATTTCATACACCAGCCAGTATACAAATACTGAGACAGAAAAAAGAACAAAAAGAAATGCCCAATAACAGGATTGAACTGTTGACCTTCGCATTACTCAACATAACCGAGTTATATTAGTACGACGCTCTAACCAGCTGAGCTAATCGGGCTTTGATGGTAGGGGTTGTTGGAAAATGGCTCATCAGCGGCGGATGGCGGCCCACTCTGGAGTTTTCTCTTTGCCGTCCGGCCCCACACCGAAGTGCGAGCGACCACGACATGTCACACACACCACGCCAGACAGCAACATGTCGCGACCGCCCAAGAAGAGAGAAAATAGCATCCGGACGGCCATCACGCCATGGCTGGAATCACTCCCCCGGACGCTCACCGCGACGCTCACGGCCCAGCCGGACACCCTCGGGGGCCCCTCCACCAATGGCCCCCCCACCAATGGCCCCCCCACCAATGGCCCCGCTGACACCACCCAGCAGCTCCTCGACCGCGCCCCCCGGCGCTGGGTCGTCTACGAGCCCATGGTCCTCCTCCCCAGCGGCAGTTTCACCTCCCAGCCCTGGCCGTCCCTCCTCGCCCTCCTGACCGCGGCGCAAAAGGACACGCTCTGGACCGCCATCCTGCTCGCGCTGTCCCCGCCGTGCCGCCCGCCGCTCACCCACCTCGCCATCAACTCGGCCATCCCGCTGCACCAGACCGCCAGCAGCGAAAGCGAGCCCGACCCGGCAGCACCAGCACCAACACCTGCACCACCACCACCAAAAGAAAACCTCCTCCGCTCCCCCTCCGGCCTCCTCCCCCTCCACGGCGTCTTCACCCGCGCCACCCCCGCGCCCGCAGCCAACAACCCCCCCGATTTCCGCGCCTCCCTCTGGGTGCACACCAAGCAGAACGGCATCCACCAGACCTGGGCCCCGACGCACACCATGTTCTCGCGCGGCAACATCAAGGAAAAGGCGCGGCTGCTGTCCGCGTTCGGGGGGCCGTCTTCCCTCTCTCATCCAGCAGCCGCACCAGGCCCACCAGGGCCAGCGGCGCCCCAGACCCACGCCATCGACCTCTACGCCGGCATCGGCTACTTCACCTTCTGCTACGCCCGCCTCGGCTTCCGCGTCCTCTGCTGGGAGCTGAACCCGTGGAGCGTGGAGGGCCTGCGCCGGGGCGCGGCGCGGAACGGGTGGTCGGTTCGGGTCGTTGGCCCTTCTTCTTCTTCTTCTTTTTCTTCTTCTTCTTCTTTTTCTTCTTCTTCTTCTTTTTCTTCTTCTTCTTCTTCCACATCCACCGCCTTAGGTACTGGAGATGGAGATGGAGATGGAGACGGAGACGGAAATTCAGATGGAACGGCGCCGGAACCCGGCGCGGTAGACATGGGGGCGGTACTGCGCGGGCCCGAGCAGATCGTGGTCTTCCAGGAGGACAACCGGCACGCGGCGGCGCGGATCCGGGCGGCGCGGGCGGCAGGGGTGGAGCTTGGGGTGGGGCACGTGAACTGCGGCCTGCTGCCGAGCAGCGCGGGAGTGTGGCGGGATGCGTGGGAGATGCAGGCCCGGGGCGGCGGGGCGGGGTGGCTGCACCTGCACGAGAATGTCGGGGTGGACGCGGTGGAGGGCAGGAAGGGGGAGATCCAGGGCTTGCTGGATGGCTGGTGCCGGGAAGGGGGCCGGGGAGAGGAGGCCAGGGTGGAGCATGTTGAGCTGGTCAAGACGTTTGCGCCGGGGGTGTGGCATTGCGTGTTTGATGTGTTTATTACAGGGCCCCGCGCGGCGGGATAGGATGGGTGGGTGGTCGTTGCCGTGTATTTCTAGAACCACATCATCATCATCATGGTATGCGAGGCCGGACGCGCTATCCGCGCCGGAACTTGGCCGGGATGTTGGCCTCGATGATGCTCTGCTTGGTGAGCTGCTCGATCCGCTTCTCCTCGGCCTCCATCTCCTCGTGCTTCTTGAAGTGCTCGATGTCCTCGGGGTGTGTGAGGTCTTCGAGCTTGGTGTTTTCGTCGTGGTATCTTCGACTCGTCAGCAGGGCGCCCTCCGGTCTTGTCTAGGCCGTGCGGCATGCACTCACTTCTCCCAGTGGTGGATCTCATATTCGTACTCGTCGTCGCCGTGGTGGCCGACCCCGGTGCCCATGTCTGGCAGCGTCTTGCCCGCCACCTCGACAAAATGCACAAACTCGTCGCGGCTGATGCGGCCGTCCCGGTTGGTGTCGATCATTTCGAGGACCTCGCGCGCTATCTGATCTCTGCGCTCCTCCCCGATGCCCCTGTTCGATTCGTCCATCAGGCCGTATGTCCGCTGGATCTCGTCGGCTTCCCAGTTGCCGTCGGCATCGTAGTCGTGGAGCGCAAAGAAGGACGCCGCGTCGAACTCGGTGGCATGGTGTTCCTCTGCATACACGACTTAGCGAGGGCGTCATTCACTGCCATGCGACACATGCAACTGGCCGTACCCGCCATGTGTTTCGTCATCCAGTTTGCGTTCGTATCGAGGGCGGGCTTTTGCGATCCGCCGCTGTGGTCGCCGTGGCCGAGCGCAAACCCGGCTAGTCCGCCGACGACAAGAACTGAAAGGCGCATCTTTTGTTCGTGTGCGGTCGAAATCTGCGAATATCAATCGATCACGGCGCCGTTGGACTTGGTTGTCAGTTCAAGTGCCAAGACTGCCTTCGCCGGATGCGTAAATTTCGCGGCTTGCTTGGGCCAACAATAACCGTGCTCCTCCGTAACGGCCAGGCAGTGCCAGGGTCTAGCAGCAGTGCAGGGGCCAGGGTCTGGCGATCCTGTTCCTCGGGGATCGGTTGGCAGCCACTCAGGAGTCAGCATGGCCCATCAGATGCATCAATCCGATAAGCAGAAAAGAAAGGCCCGAGATCGATCCAAGAACCCCCCGTCGTGTATTTGTTCAAGGGCCCGGCTGCGTGCCGGTCACCATCACTAGTGTATGACTGCGGGGGCGCTGCGCACAAATTCACCCCTCCCGTGCCGCTCTCCAAGACCATCAGCGCTTGTGAGTTGTGACATGCCGCTTGCCTCGCCAATCACAGACACCTGGGGAGCCGGGACAGGTTCGTCACATGTGGTTTGCCCAAAACATCCATTGGGCACACTCAGCCCTCCGCGGTAGTGGTCTCGTTGGGCATGGCATGTGGATGGGGGATCTGCTCGTCCCTCTGCCGACTCAATGCCTTGTGCTGCTTGCCTGCGGCCAATCCAGACGGCCGCCCATGGAGGGGTTACAAGAACCCCTCGTCTCCCATCAACCTACCTCGGGACGCAAGGCAGCACCACCACTCAATCTGCCCGGCCGCAAGCCGCAAGCCGCAAGCCGCAAGCCGCGCGCCAGATTTCTTCCCCAAGGAACACACACGCCCTCGTCCAAGCAAGCTGTCTGATCTACTGTACAGTGGTGTACAGCGCGCTGCAGCAGCGTCCGCGGGCCACCGAGGCTTGAGCCAAACTCTTCCACGGCAGGTCTGCAGAGTCAGCCCTTTGCACCCCCCTCCATTGGCCAGCTCCTCACCAACACCGCCGCCGTGCAGCCGCCGTGCAGGTCGAACTCGACGACACGCAGTCCAGTCAGGCAGCGAATGGGCTCCTACGGACACCGAGTCCTGCCCGCGTGGCCGACTCGACCTCGCCAGAATCTCAACTATCATTCCTTCCCCCCCCCTTTCCCCCATCTTTCATCACGGTCCCCATGACCATTCTTGATACCCGTCTCCGTTTCTTGTCGTGGCATCCCCAACATCTCATCGCCTTCCCCCAAACCCCATCTCCATCCGCTGGAACCCCATTCCAACAAACACCCCTTCCTCACTCCCACGAGACCGCCCCTCCCGTCCCTCCTTCATCACAACCACTCCCTCACCCACAAGCATCACGGTTTCGCCCAAAGCCAGTCGGCAACATTGATAGATTGATAACCTAGAACACCGTCCCAGCCAGACAAAATGCCCAGCCAGTCAACAGAGCCACAAGTCATGTCTCTCGCGCCAACAAGTGTACCGACAAGACGCAACTTCCGCAAAACACCGCGGCCACCATCTCTCCGGTCGCCCGTCTGACTTCACCCAGGCGACGCCATTCCAGCAATCGCTCAACTGATGTCTCTAGCCATCCATCCTTGAGAACCCCCAAAACAAAACAACATCGCAAACACGCCTTCTTTTTTCTTCTTCTTTTCCCCCCCTTTACAATTTCCAACCCAACGCAGGCATCAGAACCACTGACAAAAAGAAAAGAAAAAAGAATGAAAGCATTTCCTCTCCGTCACCATCCACCCCATCTTTCCCAATTAGCACCCAAAGAAAGACAGACAGACCAATCCCCTCCCCGAACTCCAGACAATACACCCAGCCAGGTGCCCGCCACAACCCCTGGCTAACACCGGAAAGGAACGACCGAAAGCCAGAGCAGAAATCAGACAAAACAATCAATACTCCATAACTAACAAGCCACAACCATTCAAGCCAGACCATCACGCATTCCGAACCGATCGATAAAATACACCAAATGCGCCAAAAAAACACCCGACAGACAGACAGGCAGACAGACAGACAGACCGACCGACCACAAAACCACAGGACCGAAAAGATTGAAACAAAAAGACGCCCAAGTTCTCCCGCCGAAACCCCCCGTCGCTGTCGGGGGCCCATTTCAGGGGAGGCGTCCATCTCTCAGCCGATGGCGTAATATCAGTCACCACCGACGCGGCAGAATCCCGCCATGTGACGGGCGCCCAGGAGAGACGAAACCAGCCGATCGATCGATCGCGGCGTGCGTGGGCGTCCTTTCGAATTTCGGCCTCAGACTCCGCGTCATAACCAAGCCAGGTTCGATGCCGTAACGACAGCCACGGGACGCCAACACGTATCCCAACCGTGAAAGAGAAGCGCAGGACCCGATGGATTGATGATGACGACAAGGCGGGCGGGGGTATCTCTGGAATTCCGACTTCAACTCCGTTGTCCGTTTTAACAAGCGGGGATCGCTTCGACGATGCCCAATGGGACTCCCGATATCCAGGGACTCCGATGCACGACCATCCAGAGGCGAAACTCCCAACAGTCCCCAACGCCGAGAAAACCCGAACCGAGACCGAGAAGGAAATAAAGATTGGTGTTACACAGGCCCTGGCTCAATCCCCGCCTCCGAGATGTCGCCCTAAACAGGTTGTGTGGACGACAAAAGAGGTTGTTAATGGGGGGTAGTGATGAGCCGGGCCAGCGGCACGACAACAGAAAACAGCACAAGCAGTAGCGCCATGGCCATGCAAGAGAACAAGCGAACGAGCGAGCGGCACCAAGCCAAGAGAGCGCGCAGCGAGATCCGAACGAGACCTGTCGTCGTCGTCGTCTTACAAGGTCGCCACACGAGCACTCGGCAGCTGCATCGACGGGTCATCGTACTCCATCTTGATCCCCCACGGGTCGAAGACTGCCTGGCCATAGGTCGGCATCTGGCCGGCGGGGGGGACTTCAACAGGCGACTGGTACTCGACGACGTTGTACCAGTGCTGTTCCTCGGCTGTTGGCCCGTGCTGCCGTTGCTGTTGTTGCATGGACCGTCCGGCTGCCCCCTGCGCCATTATGGCTTCCACGGATGTTGCTTGCGAGGGTGGGAGCTGGTTTTGAAAGGCCATCACCATCTGATGATACCGCTGTGCTTGCTGGTCAACGGGGCTGGCGGAGTGCAGCCCGTACGCCTGTGCCTGCGCGGGCGGCGCATGGGTGTAGAAGGCGTCCTGGGAGGGGCTCCTCGCTGGGCTGGCCGAGAAGCTCCCGGGGCTGCTCTGGATGCTGGCCGCCATGCCGGGGGCGGATGAGTACGGGATGTCGAGTGACGGCCGCTCGACGACCTGCCGGGGCATCTGCTGGTACTGCATGTGTTGTGCCATGGCATGCGGGTTTGGCGCCATGGTTGCCACGCCGGGGTTGTTCTGCTCCGCCATGAAGTAGTTGTGGTGCGGCATGCTGGCCGGACGCTGGATCGAGTGCACGGCCGGGTGTTGTGGCTGCTGCTGTGGTTGGGGTTGCTCGGGCTGGTGAAGGGCTGTCTGGCTGTGGGGAGACTCCTGGGGACGGCCGTGGTATGCCGGGTGAATGCCGGACGGCAAGCTATGCCGCTGGCTATAATCCTGTTGCACGGGATAGGCCATGGGCACGAACTGGAAGGAGGCCGCCCGTTGGTATTGATGCTGCTCCTCGACCAGGGGTTGGGTTGGCCACACCAAGTCGACCTGGTTCTTGGGTGTGGTTGGTGAGCCGTCACTCGCCGATTCTGACACGGAGTCGTCCATTTCGGTTGCGTGGATCCCGCGCTGATGGGACCGCCGCTGGTGCTTGACCATTGTTGTTTTCCGACAAAAGCTAGGGCCGGGCGATGGCGGTTAGTGCCGCACCCGGCTCGAGGACAGGAAGCAAGGCTCACCTCTTCAAGCAGCCCGTGTGGGAACACTTGTACGGGCGTTTGCCTGTATGAATCCGACGATGCCGTGCCAGGCTCGATGACTGTACTGGAGTCAGTATACGATGGCCATGCAGTTCAGGGAGCGGGCTCACGAACGTCCGAGAACCGCTTTGTGCATTCAGGGTGCTGGCACTTGTGTGGCTTCTCGCCAGTGTGGGTTCGGATGTGGACGGTCAGGGCACTCCTCTGGATAAAGCTTTTGCCACAGTTTTCATAGGGACAGACGAATGGCCGCTCGTTTGTGTGGATCCGGTAATGCCGCTGCAAATCCGACTTGCGGTTGAAGCACTATTGGTGACACAGTGTTGGTTACCCGGCCATCGCCGCCGCTTGCTGGGCGCGGCCGCCATGGAGGAATTGTGGTACGCACCTTGGGACATGGGACCCAGCTGCAGCTGTACGGGCGAGCCCGGGGCTCGTTATGGACGATTTCCATCACGTCCATTTCTAGAGTTGTTTGGGATCCTGGTTCCTTCTTTTGGTACTCCGGACGCTTGAGGATCGGTGCGCGGGACGGCCTGGGGCGGGTCGATTGCACACGTTCAATACTTATAGGAACGTCTCCGGTTCGCCTCCTCAGGACCTGTGGGGAGGGGTGGGGAGCCGCGGGGTGTGGGGAGCCGCGAGGCAGGGAGTTCCAGGTGAGGTGGGCGAAGAACGCGGGGGAGGGTCACGCAGTGGCGACTTGTTGGGGTGGCAGTTTGGCAGCGTGGTCTTCCTGATACGAATTATGCAGCTTTCGGCGATGCCTTCACACACGCAACGGAAGAGAAGAGCCCTCGGCTTGCAGCGATCGAACTAGAGCAGAGGCGAAACAGGGCCGGCAAGATGGCAGGCGTCCAGCCGAGAGTTGATGCGATGGCGGGAGACGCAAGGCGGAGAGGACGGCGGACCGCAACGGGCTCAGAAAACCAAGTTCGAAGGATGCAAGAGTTTGGAGACGGAGAAACGGGGGGCGAAACCTTGCCGACGGAAGGACGTATGATGGGGGTCTTGGACACCGTCAGCAAAAACCACAAACCAGCAAAGAAAGCAATAAACAGCACGGGGAGACAAGCAACACCAACAACCATACCGCGATGAGAATATATAAATAACGCCACAGGACAGAAGCTGATGCGGTGAGCTGCGGCGATGACGGTCGAAGCCAGGATTCTCAACAACAGAAACAGCGTCGTGACGATGACAGGCAATGCAGCTTTTGAACTCCGGGCTGTGTGACACTCGACATTCTCACCACCACGGAATGGGTTGCAGGGGGCGGCTTTTTAAACTAAACACGCACAACAAGACCGGCCCGGCAGCAGTTGAGATGAAGATGATGACGGAAACCGTGACGGCATACGCACCTTGGTTTTGGGTTTCGGACGGAAGCTTTACTGCAGCGTGCAGCAGCAGGAACGCCGGAGAGTGCGCAAGGCGAAGCGAGGCGTACTGTTTGGCAGACGCGGGACCGAGCCTCCGCGGTTTCGAAGGCCAGATGATGATGAGGGCCGGAGTGCGTTAAGGTTCCGAAACAAGGAGGGTGCGGAGGAGGGGTGGCGGGAGAGCTTGGGGGGGGGGGGGGGGGGGGGGGGGGGGGGGGGGGGGGGGGGGGGGGGGGGGGGGCGCGCTAGCTGCACGCACCACGCACGGTCAGGAACCACGCACCCGCACGCGTATGCAGATCCTCGAGGCGAGGCCGAGCTTCTGGCCTAGCCCGGCGGTGCCTGGATGCGGCTTCGTGGCAGGTGCAGATTTGGACCTTTTACCTAACAGGTATGCGGCCGACTGCCGAACCAGGGGATTTCGCAATCTCGATTCTCAGTTGGTGTTGCGATGCGCGAGCCTCGAATTACGCCCTCGGTTTATCTCTCTTCTCCGTCTCGCGCCTTCTCCTTCCTCTTTCCTCGCTCTCTCGTCTCTCTCCCGCTCTCTCTTTCGCCAAATATCGCCCCGAGGACGTGGCTCGTCCAAGTTCTTCGCACCCGCGTTTTCCTCGCTCGTCCAAGCGAAAAACAACGCAGGAAAACAAGAGGGTGGAAGAAAGCTGGGGGGCCGCAAACAGAGGCTTATTTGGCGTAATGCTTGCGTTCACCAATACTTGGAGCGGCTGTTCTTGCGAGCACCAAAGCCGCCAGATGGGCCGAGACAACGGGAACTGGCCGGCTAGTGTTGTCTCCGCCGAACTTGCTGGTGAGGTTGTTGATTGAACCGTGACCGTGGATGGACTGATCCAAAAGCTCAACCTCGATAAGTCGCAGATCTACCGGGTAGGGAGTGGGGCCCGCCTCGTGGTTATGTATTCTGGCGGAGGACGATCTGGTAGTGACAAGGTGAGTGTTGGCGAACCCAAGAAAACCAACACCAAGCTCCCGAATCTCGTGGGAACATGGGTCGGGGGACCCTGTAGCGCAGATGGGGCTATACGATCGAGGCTACTCGACCTCGACGACGTCTCCCTCGCTCGGCTCGTTCTCCGATGTGGAGAAGGGGGGCGAGAGGATCCCTGTGAGCGGCCACGATCTTATGTACCGACGAGGCCGGCCGGGCCTAATCCGAGTTGTAGATATTCAAACAACAAAAGACGAAAGAAAGTCTGCGGGTGCGGGTGCCGGATCGATACTACGGTAGGGTTACTGGCGACGCAATGCGAGAGAACCGCCGAGTATTTGTTCGTATGTAATAGCGACCCAAGTTCTTCCTCCGTACGCGGGCGCCGCCATCCCAGTGAAAAGGTCAGGGATGCCATATGCAACGCAACAAGTAAGCTAGCCAGGGTAGGGGTCGGGTGGGTGGAAGCTGCTCTCTGTGTTCTCTAACCCCTGCTTGCCCACCATCTGCTTTGCAGTCTTGACCAAGCTTTCCCGGAAGAGGCAACAGTCAGGTGCCACGATCGACCAAAAGACGACCCCCAGTACTCGGAGGAAGGGGAAGGCCTGCAGGCTGCAGACGGCTCGCATTATCCGTGGTGGTAAGGAAATTGGCAACCGAGAGAAAAGACCCTGTAGTTGTCGATGTCGTTGGCGGTGGTTACAGTATGTCCCTACCCCTGGTCCCTGCTCCACGAGGTGCGGAATGGTTCCAACAGCCATGGCGGGGCATCTCACCACCCCTGCAAGCTGCTATGCTGGGGAAACAGACTGGACGGCGGACGGCGGACGGCGTGGCTTGCCGCTGTGCTCGGGAGGAGGAAACACTGGAGCAAGAAGGCAAGGAGACCCGTCCCCAAGTTGCTCGACAGAGATGCGGACGTTCATCCTCTCTCCTCTCCCCCGGCAGCAGAGCAAGAACAGCCAAGACAGCACACCAGCAGCACGTCTTCGGGCCAGCAGGTGGGAGGCGGCTGGGCTGGCTAGCACGCGGGAAGGTGTGAGATGCACGCACACGGCTCAACCCTCCACAGCCAGCCAGCCAGCTTCGCAATTGGCAAATGGGCGACTTGATTCTCGGCACCCGTACTCCGTAAGAGGGGTTCCTTCCCCGTCTCCGTGGAGTCCATCAACAATCTGGCCATGCGCCCCATTCGCTGCAGGGCAGGCGGCAGGGACGTTCTGGCACCAGCAACTGCAGGCCCCACCAACGCTAGCGTTATTACCCCAGGTACCGACCGGGGTACGTACACACATACACACATTGTATCCGTACCACCGCGCCCTTGCACGACGGCTTGCCTTGTTGTTGAAGCTGGATGGATGGATGGATGGATGGGGAGGATGGTTAATTAGTGCGGTGGAGACCTGGCTGGCGTCGAGGCGACCCAGGAGAACATGGGACCCCAGTGGTGAGCGGCCGGGGCCAGCTCAGCTGCGCCTGCAGGGGTGCTTGCGCGAGAACTGGAAGCGAGACACCGACACTCCGCCTGGTCTGCCAAGACAAATAGACGGAACGATCAGGCATATGTACACTACATAGGAGGCTGGAGGCACCAGCTCAAGACGCCAGAAAAGAACGACAACCCCCAATTCCGATCCGAGATGTGGCGGTTGAGTAGAGGAGTCGGAGCGGAGAATTGGGGTGGCAAACCGCCGAGGTTTAGAAAGGAGGGACGCGAGGCCAACCGCTCACGTTTTCCTGCCGCTGAACCTATTGCGCAGTCTAGCAGATTGCTGCTTGGTGGTCTGATATTAAAGCTAGGTCCGCAGTGTCTGGCAATGTACCCTTCGCTAGAGCATGCAGTGCGAAATTGATATGCCGTAGCAGATCTGGATGCGTCTCTGATGCGATGACAAAGATATCATAGGTACGGAGTGAGCGGACCGGCGTTGTTGACATCTCCACCAAAGGCAAGGCAGGCAAGGGATGCATCATGCTGTGACGTGCAACAATCATCGTGCCCAGTCCCGGCCCCCTGTCAGACGAGACACTACATCTAAAAGCAAGACATTGCCAGCGCTATTCGGGAAAAAACAGGAGAAAAAACAAGAGGATGATGGGAGAGTGCAGCCTAAGATGCGACTCTTTCAGCCGGGGCGGCCTCGGCTGTGTGTCGCCGCTGCGAGGGGCTCAATGCCTCACAACCGGTTCCGTTGGCAGCGCCACCGGAAGTCGGTGAGACAGCTGCCGGCCGGGAGGCTTTTGGTCCTCCTGGACACGAACAAAACCATCAGGCGTCTGTCAAGACAGTCCAAAGTTTATTTACATCTGCGTCATACCTTAGACCTAGTTACTGCTCAGAAGCAAAAGAAACAAAGGCAGAAAGAAAAATGATGGAAAAAAAGACAGAAACAAGATACCTAAGAAAAAAGGACAAACCCGGGACGGATGTGGCGCCCGGTTGTGATCCGACTTCAAACAAAAAGCAACAGCAGGGATATTCATTGTCAGCTTTCCTATCTGTTTACCATGCAATTGTCTCCTCGCCCAGTTGATCCTTTGCTTTCCCATCCTGAGTATCCCGAACCTCAAACAGCGGTGCCCGTTGTTTGTTGTATCGGGTCAATTGTACAGATGGTTGTACCAACATGCTTCAACTCCCCCAGCTACGCTGACTAAATAAGTCGCCGATAATAAGACATGGATGCTCTTTTGCAGTTGCGGTCATTGTTGCCCACTGTCCAGTCAGCACGTACAGCAGCAGCGCAACCCTGCGTGGATTTAGAGCATGTTGGTCAGGCGGTGAGGTCCTGGAGGAGGGCTCCCCTTGCAAGTGTTCATGCAATGCGGCAAGCACGGCGTCACCAGTCACGTCAATGGATCGAGTCTTGACTGCGCGCGCATACCTGCAGCATCAGATACGCATTGGCAGGCCAATACTGGAGTGCATTCAATTCCATGCGGAGTGAGATCCATCGCCAACGGCCATCCACTTTCATGTTGAGCCTCGTCATGCAATTGGACGGCGCGGGAAAGGAAGCGTTGCTAGCGTCCTGGAGAGTAGATTGTAGGTTCAATTATCGTACCAGCTTGGCTGTGATGAGCTGGAGTAATATTGACAACTGCTCAGTTACACCGCAGAGGGATGCCGCTTTGCATGGCATTAGAAGGTCCATGGGGATTCTGTGGCGTTCGCTAAACGTGCGAGATTTCCAGCGGTGTTATGAAATAGGTATGTACTTGTCGCTTGTCAAGAGGCTGGGCTGGAGATGACTCGGGCATCATGTGGGGAAGGAGTGATGCAGACACGGCTCGTAGCGTAGCCGCCCAGCCGCCATCAAACTCTTCACCGCTAGCGCCAAATCACTCCAGAGGCTTTCACGGTCAATGAAAGATCAGTGGAGGAACGGCTCAACGGAAAGAGATCAACAACTTGCAAACTCATGGAACATCCTATTCGCAGTTGTCTGTGGGCAACAATATAAGGGTGTGCCACCGAAGTCGCTTATTGGTCGCGAGGTTACCATGGCATCTTACCTAGGCCGAAGATAGGATGCCTCTGTCGTGCTTTAGTGGTTTAAGAATCCTGCTGCTTGATTGGGATGATGGATGCCGCTTTTGGTATGTACTTCTAACACACGGACGTTGCCGGCATGGCTTCCCCTCGTGCTCCTGCATCGTGCGGAGAGTGAAAGGTCTTGGGCGGGGTAGATGGTGAGCGATATCCGATACCAAATCCCCAAGATCCCACACATGGCGATCCATCCAACTCGCGGCGACGACCGTACCCTCATCCATCCATCCACCTCCAATTCTCTAGCTCTACACGGTCTTGTTTACATGGATGGGTGCTTCAGGGCTTGAACGCGAAGAGCTCCGATGCACTACCGCTCTGATGGAACACTGGACGGGTGAGAAGAGAAGACCCAACGTCCTTCGCCAATCGGGAGCGGCGGCACTCGGGGTACAAGGGAAAAACGTGGAAGGTCTTGCTTTTCAAGGATTGACAATGTTGAGACTAGAGAAATCGAAGCAGCGAGGCAGTTTGTTGGTAGACAACAAAAGAGACAATGGGTTGCAAAAACGAGGGAAGCTTGGCCGGCCCCGCAATCCGCAATCCCCCACCCATGTATGGATGGATGTAATTACCCCTCCCCCACATTCTAAGCTGTTCACATCAGCATGGAACAACCATGTGGCATGATGTGTGTCTCAACTCCAACCAACCTCGAAAGCACTAAACAGGGCTTTTTTTTGGCCAAACTCTCTCGACACAGGGTTCCAAGTCCCCAATGTCGTTTGTGTCGAGCTCCCGCAACCACCACGCAATGCAACTCCGGCGCGGGGTTGCGAGACGCAATCTTGCTTGCCCCAACGCCGCACCCACCACCGAGCATGCATGGCGTCGAGACTCGCGGAGTCGCAGTCGGCGGCCCTTAGGCGTTCCATAAGGCATGTAGCTCGGCGACGGTGTTCGGCATGCCGATCCTGTCAGAGCGGCAAGTTTCTCGGTCTAGCCCGGCGGTTCTGGAATATGACACACACCAATCGGCAATCCACTGCAGTCTGTCTGCAAGGACCGCGCAAGCGCCAAGTCATCAGCATCAGTCGACAAGGCAAAGGCGCACTCGGGGCGTATCTTTTACGGCACCATCCGACAGGCGCAACTCGTAGTCGGTGCGCGATATTCTCCAAGAGGGTTCAACAGATGCGCGGCGTCTCGAGTGCAAGCCTAACTATCGTTCGGCTATCGGCTGGATCTTCTTCCAAGGTGCGCTGCTGCTGAGACGAACAACCGCGGGTATGTATGTACATTCCACTTCCCCAATCCATGATCGCAGGCAGGGCTGCAACGTGGCGCACGTGGGGGCGGGCCGCCTGTGACCTTTGGCCAATGGGCAGCAATCACTTTAGCACCAGCTCTGAAACGAGGTCAAAACAGAAACGTCTCCCTCCGTCCAATGTGGTAGACACCCGTTGCAAAAGCGGTATCTACCCCCCTTCCGTATGGCTAACAGCCCGGCTCTTGCCTCTGCAGATGGATGGAAGTCGCGGCTCGTACTGTTCGGTCGTCACCGGCCTTTAACATTTACCCTCTCGGTGCCCTCGCTGCGTCGCTTGCCATGCATAGGATACACAGTCTACTACACAGTGCCGCAGACCGAGCTTGGGAACATGCGATGCAAGTGTTACGCACACCGTCTGTTGGATACGTATTTAAAACGATGTACGGGGATCAAGATCGTATTATAACTTGTTGGGTGTGGCCCCCGCACCGCGCATCGGTGTTGTAGATGGGGTCATGGCGGTTCAATCACGAGAAATCCCTCGGGAAATTCCAATATCCGCACGACCCGGCCGGTGACTCGGCAGCCCGCCGAGTCCGCAAAGAGATTTCGGACGCGGCGCCGAAAGCCGCATAGTGCTGGCGCCGACATTATTAGCCGCGCCCATACCAACAACATCCAAATCTCCCATGTGCTCATCCGCGGGGCATTGCTCCGGCAAGGACCCCGTGTCTCGTTTTTCCACATCCAAGACAAGAGCCCATGTCCGTCTCCCTGTTGGAGTAGTAAACATGAGCCTTGGACAGCCGATTACGCTGTATTCCCGGGACCCTGCATGGATATCATTTGCTGTCGTGTGTACTTGCTGCCTGCTCACTGATCTCCAGTTCCCCGAGATCCATGCTGTGGAACACAGTGTATTTTAGAGCCCCTAGTATTTGTTCTTCAACGCGCATCAACCGGCCATTAACATCATTCATCGTCATTCCGCATTTCGCGCCGGCGTTGAGACGTTGAGAGCTGCTCTCCGCGCCTAGCCGCTAACCTCCGAGTCTTACGGGAGCCTTGGACGGGTCAGCTAGTTGGCTTACGACGATGGAGGAAGGGGGACGAACACCTTTGCAGCAGTTCCGGCCCGGGACCAGACCATCCCCAGCCACCGGGTTGGTCAAGACATACGTACACGTACCTCATCACAAGCCTCAGCCACGAGCTGGGATTGGTCGGGACAAGCCAGCCTTCCTGCCCTGGTGGACTATCAGCCCAGACGGCCAACAGCCGACGAGCGTGAAAAGGAGAGGAGAGACCGACTTTCGACTTTCGACGGTCGCGCGACACGCCTCACGCACATTGGCTCGCTCCGCGGCGAGCATGGCGCCGTTCCCAATCTCGGAGCCCCAATGCCAGCCCGGAAATGGCCAAATCGGCTCGGAGCTATGCAAGTCAGTCCGCCGTAACCGGAGCTTTGGACAGAGCGGATGGGCTGACTCTTGTGCAGAGACACGGGACGCAGGCAGAGATGGCCAGGGAGAACTGCGCATGCGTTTTCCAGTCAGGGTTATGCCGGTTCTTCGAGTCGGCCGTTGTTGATGTCGGCGCGTGAGCGTGACTGACTGGCTTTAGTAAGATGCGATCGTCTTGTTGTTGGTTCTTGTCGATCACACACGGCTGGAGCTGCCGGGAGCAGGTCTTCTCCGGCGCGAATGCCAGGCCCCTGGCCCGGCCAGCCGTTGGACTTCGACTCCATGTTGCCAACTGAGGGGATGCATATTGCATATCGCTAAGAATGGCTATTTGGGAACACCCGGTCGCAGGATATTCAGGGGACGGCACGCCGCTCCCTGTTCTTTTTGCTCGGCCCGACCCCACGCTGCGGACGGGGCCAGGCAAGCGTTTCCAATGGCCAGAGGGCCCAGAGATCTTCCCCCTCTTTCTGTTCAAATGTCACGACAGGCACTTGTTTTGTTTCCAGTGTCGTGTGCATATCCCCGCTGATACGGTCACAAGCGATACATATCTCGTCCTCCGTTGCTATGTAGCATCTGCCTGCCAGACCCTCGCCAGGCCTGTGGACACCCCGAGGGAACGCGGAGATCTGCTCCATGGACCAGGGGCCTCGGCGCGCCCAGCTAGAATCAAAAAGGGTTAGGGTTAAACGACCCCCGACACCAACTCCGGGACTCTACCAATAGCATCACGGCGCCAGTCGAGCCTGAGGTGCGCCGTCTTGTTCGAGAACCAACTGCTATTGCATTAAGATCTCGCTTGTTTGCTTGGCGCTGTCAGGCCATGTCAAGCTTGTGCCGTCTGGAAACCCGGTCTGGCTTCTCGAAGGGCTGCGGAAGCTGGGGGAGGTGTTTCAGGCGAGGAAAGGGGAGGCCCTAGCATTGCGCCTTGCGCTAACAAGTGGTTGGCTGCGACGCTGCGACGCGGGTGCTGCTGGCTAACCAGTCAGGTGCTGCGTGCTGGACTGCTGGTGTTGTGTGTGCGCCTGACGGCCCGACTTGACGTGCCTAGACCTGGCTTTTGACGTGCATGTCCTTGATCAGGAGAGATAATCGTTCGGGGGCATGCGATGCCGGTATCGAAAGCTTGGAGGTGTGGTGTGCTGTTGCAGCGTTGCAGCGTTGCAGCGCAGAACAGAGCAGGGGGGGCCGGTGTGATGATCCGGACGAGGGGGATGAGATGCAGCGAGTACAAGACTCAGGGGTTCCTGACAGTCATGCGACATCCCGTACCCAGATTAGGAAACAGAGCGTCAAGGACTATAGGCCTAATCCAAGGGCACTACTAGGTGTCTAGTAGCCACGGCTAGACAGCGCTGTTGTTCGGCCTCGTGGTAGTATAGTTCCGGCGTCCTGGTCTTGGAACTTGACCTGGTTGGGTTTGAGCAAACTGAACCTGCTGCTGAAAGTTGAAGGTGTGTTATAAAGGACGACATCTATAAAGTCCATTGGACAGCCTTGGTTGGGACCAGGGGACGGGCCGAGCGGAGATACAACTCTCAGGCGTATCGTTTGTGAACACATTGTCAATAATACTGCAGTCTCGGCATCATCGCATATCGTCAGCAAATTTCCGCTTCGTCGTGCCATAGACCACGCGCAAATACCGGGAAGGTTCGGGGTAGCCACCTGTAGGTGAATGTGAGGTTGAAGTCTGTTGTACAAGACTGCTGAGACGGAGGGTTAGGGTTGGAGGTGGTGTTCGACTTCCGTGCTGTTGGAACTTGGAGTTGGAAGGGTGTCCTGCTGTTTGCGACGGGTGTCCAAGTGTTGGGATTTAGCAAACGAGCTGCAATGAACAAGTCCATTTCCGGACTGGCATTTGCCTTTCTTTATACCCAGGGCCAAAGGACGTCATTTCTGGGGCCGTTTTGAGCTCTCCGGCTCGAGCCGTGCTTCGAATGGGGATGTTGAGGCATTGCGTTGCGCGCGGCCTGAGAATGTGTGGAAGGGGCAAACCGAATATCGGGGAGGCTTTGTAGTCAAGCGCCCATCAAAACCAGGAAAAGTCGATTGACGAGTTGGGTGATGCCTGACGGATGCACTTGCTGAGCCTTTCTTATCGACTCCTGTTGGGCAATGGCCCATAGTGGAAAAAAACTGGAACCACAAGACTTGTTGCACTTTCCTCACAACACACAAACTAGCCAGGCTTTGACCCAGCCAACCCAAAGCCCCCCTTTGCCAATCCCGTCGCTTCTCGCTTTTACCGGAACGGAAAAGCGGACGATCTGGGAATATCCCCGTTCCGCCAAGGCCCATATCCCGCCGGTGCACAATGGCTTCCAGCAGCACTTTCGAGACCAATGGCGTCCGCGTCGCAATTGAAGGTTGTGTAAGTTAAACACACAGGACTTGTATCTTATTTCGATCCCAACACTGACGGTACGCAGGGACACGGCACACTCAATGCCATCTACGCCGCAGTCGAAAGATCATGCAAGGAGCGCAACTGGGATGGCGTTGACCTGCTCATCATTGGCGGCGACTTCCAGGCTGTCCGCAATGCCGTCGACCTCAACGTCATGTCGTGTCCGCCCAAGTACCGCGAGTTGGGCGACTTCCCCGAGTACTACAGCGGCGCGCGCAAGGCCCCCTATCTGACCCTCTTCGTGGCCGGCAACCATGAGGCCGCCTCCCACCTCTGGGAGCTCTACTACGGCGGCTGGGTCGCCCCCAACATCTACTACATGGGCGCTGCCAACGTGCTTCGCCTGGGTCCCCTGCGCATCGCTGGCATGAGCGGCATCTGCAAGGGCTTCGACTACAGGAAGTCGCACCACGAGCGCCTGCCTTTCAACCCCAACGATGTCAAGAGCTTCTACCATGTACGCGAAATTGACGTCCGCAAGCTGCTACAACTACGCACCCAAGTTGATATCGGCATCAGCCATGATTGGCCACGAGCTATTGAAAGTCACGGGGATTCCGAGTCACTCTTCAAGACGAAGCCTTTTTTCCGGAAAGAGTCGGTCGATGGAACCCTGGGAAGCTTCGCGGCCGAGTACGTTCTGGACAGACTGCGGCCGAGATACTGGTTCTCTGCCCACATGCACTGCAAGTTCTCGGCCATCAAGAAACATGAACCGCCGAAGCAGGGGGAGGAAGCGAGCACAGAGCCAGCCCAACCAGCTCCAGAGTCGGCCCCGGCGCCGGCCACAAACCCAGACGAGATTGATCTGGACCTGGAGGACGACGGGGACGAAGTGCCCCCGGCTACAACCCAAGTCACAACTGTGCCCGCCGAGCCTGCCGAACCCCCCGCGACAGAAGACCTACGCGCCCAACTTCCGGCAGCCTTCGCTAAACCCGCCGTAGCACCCAAAACCACCCCCGGCCAGCCGGTCCCCGCCGGCATCTCCAACACAACAACCCGCTTCCTCGCTCTCGACAAGTGCCTCCCAGGCCGCAAGTTCCTCCAAGTCATGGAGATCCCCTCCCAAGAAGAAGAAACCCAGGCCAGCACCACCGACACCATCGCCCGGCCACTCCGCCTGCAATACGACGCGGAATGGCTCGCCATCCTCCGCACTTTCCACCCCCTCGTATACATCGGCGACCGCGGCGCCTACACCCCCGCCGACCTCGGCGAAGCCCACTACCTCCCCCTCATCCAGTCCTCCGAGGCCTGGATCCAGGAACATGTCGTCGCACAGGACAAGCTCGACGTCCCGCTCAACTTTTCCCACACCGCCCCGCCGCACAGGGCGGGTATCGATCCCGAGCGGGCCGATGATGCGCTGCAGCCGGAGGAGTACACGAATCCGCAGACGGAGGCGTTTTGTGGGCTGCTTGGGGTGGAGAATCTGTGGGATGCGAGTCAGGCGGAGAGGGCGGAGAGGAGGGAGCGGGGGCCGGATGGGCTTCCGTTGGGAGGTTTTCAGGGCGGGAGGGGAGGACGGGGACGTGGAGGGGGGAGG
>MU853413.1:187346-215196 GCA_033297235.1 Trichocladium antarcticum
ATGTGGTTGGCTGAGCACCCTGTAGCTAGAGGAGCGTGGCTCCACACTAGGTGGAGCTCGCCGCGCAGAGCCTTCAGCCCTCGCGAGCTCCTACGAAGGTTGCACTATTATACAACCTTGTTATATACAACCGTTACAGTAGGTTGCACCTTCAACTCGCGCGCGTAGCTAAGTCGTCTGCTCCAGAACAGAGAGCGTACTAGACCGACTAGAACGCTTCTTTTCCTGACGTACTAGGCTTTGTTTTTATTTCTTAACCACCTACGTAGTACAAGTTAACTACTAGGACAAGCATCCTACGTACAATAGCAGTCCGCCGAATAGGACTACAAGACTCCAACGAATAGGACTATAAGACTCCGACGAATAGGACTATAGTATTCCGACGAACCGGACAACGCTCCTACAAAGATAAGCGCGAAGATAATAAGCGGCGCCGACCTCGTGGCATCGCTGCCGCTAAGACTTATAGCGCTACGCGCAGCGCTAAGAGAACAATAGTAGAACAAGGTCTCTAATACTATACCCGCTTTTATAGCATCGATCGACGACGATAGAGGGTACGACCTCTTGGGGTTCGCTATAGCTATAAATACGATAGTTAGCAAGCTAAAGAGAAAGCTCGATAAGTCTGTTAGGAGGTTCGAGGCGTCTATCGTAGCGGGTATAGCGCTCGAGAAGGAGCTCGAGGAGTATAAGTTGCTACTCGCGAACCAGAGGACGCTAATAGCGATAGCCCTGGACTAGGCTCGCGGTAGTAGCGCTAGTAGCGGCTATAGCGTATCGATCTCCCTCCCCTACCCCGATCCGTTTACTAGAGAAAAGAAGGATACCGTTAAGCGTACCCTGCTCTTCGAAGACTAGGAGGACAAGGTACGCAGCCGCTAGCGAACATACCCGCGGGAGTTCCCGGACAAGTATACTAAGATCCTATACGCAAAGGCTATACTAGGCGGCAGCGCGCGCTAGGTAGTTGTAGCGAAGCTCGAGTAGGTTAAGGAGAACCTGTATAGCGCGATAGTATAGCTATAGAAGACCGGGTCCAACCTCCTAAAGACCCTCTGTACCTAGTATATAACGTATAATATAGTTACTATAGCGAGCAACAAGCTAGAACTACTAGCGTAGAAGAACAAGTTCGTAACGTTTAACGACTTCCTTACTAAATTCACTACCCTAGCTAATACTACTAGCGTCGACAACGTAACGAGGGTCCGGATACTCCGGCTTAAGATCTCCCCCTGCCTTTCGAGCGCTATAGTTACGTAGGTAGTACTCCCACTAGCTAATAACTTTAAGCTCTAGGCTACGCTAGCTAGCTAGCTTGTAACTAACCTAGAGGGAGAGGACTTTAGGCGGAAGCTACACGGTAGAACCAGGAGCGGCGGGACCGGGGGCGGTAGCAATAACAACGGCGGAGGCAGACACCCCGACGCGATAGAGATCGACGCGGTGACGCTCGCGGCGCTTACCCCCTAGGAGAAGGAACAGCGTAGAGCAAGTAGCTTATGCTACAAGTATAGCGGGGCCGACTATATCGTAAGGGCGTGCTAAGTAGGCCGCGGAGGCTAAGGGGACCGCGGTAACGCCCGTAGCGCTAGGCAGTTGCAGCGTAGGGGCGCCTAAGGCGGTAGAGGATCTGGTTTCGGTGGAGGTTTCAGTAGCAACGCGCAAGGATAGTAGCAGCTTACCTAGGGATAGTAGCAGCCCGCGCAACAAGGCTACGGCCAAGGCGGGTTCCTAGGCTTTGGGCAAGCTCCCTCTAGGGGCCTTCCGGCTCGTAGCGGCGCAAGCGGCTACGCTAGAGCCTACTAGAGGGGTCGAGGCGGGCTCGCTATACGCTTTATAGACACCCCTAACTAGAGCGGTTTTGTCGTTAGAGAGGTAGACAAGTAGGAGGAGCACAGCGCTTACTAGTCTATAGTAGAGTAACCCCCTAGCTTCGGCTTCTCGTATAACAACTAGGGAAACAAGGAGCTCCTATAAACTATCGCTTACAGGAGGGGTACCGCTAGCCGCAGGAGGGATAGGGAGATAGTTTAGTTATTAGTATAGTAGGTAGCAGCGCTAAATCTATTCTCTTATTATCGTACCTAGCGGTTAGTAGGCGCAATGTAGAGTATATAGCACTTGTGGACTCGGGTTATATAGGTTTAGCGTTTGTGGATTTTAGCTTTATAGTTGCGAATAGACTACTACTAGAGAGGCTAGCGGTATAGCGGCCGCTATTTCTAGCCAATAGAGGGTTCTTACGCTAGATCGAGCACTTAGCGGCGCTTACGCTAGTCGTTAGCGACTACTAGGAGACCCTGGTGTGTTTCGTTACGACGCTCGTAAAAGAGACCCTAGTAATCTTAGGCCTCCCGTAGCTACGGAAGTACAACCCGCGGATCGACTAGGAGACCCTATAGCTCGAATTTACAGAGTACTGCCGTAGGAGGTACCTTCTAGAGTATATTGGAAGCCAGGTCGCTTGGCAGGTAGGCTAGCTAGAGGCGGCACCCCTACCCCTAGAGAGTAGCGGGCGGTACTACGTAACGGTAGAGGACGTACCCAAAGATAACGACTCTAGTACCTCTAGTAACAACAACGAGGTCGCTATCGCTACAAGTAAGCTATCCGACTACAAGAGGGCCAGGCGGTCCGACAGGCGGAGACGGGCCTGTAGATAGTAGAGATCTACGTCCTAGGGAGATATATAGGCTAACCTACAGGGGACGCTCGTACCGCTAGAAGCAATAGGCGTTCCGGTCGAAGCGCCGCCCCCTACATTACCAAGGCCGGTAGAGGCAGTAGCGGGCGCCAGGAGACTACCCCCTAGACTCCGGTCCCCCCCCCCTACCGCCCTGCCCCTGCTTAGTTAAGCGTAGGGGAAGATCCGCTAGGACGACGCGAAGATCCTGAACGGAGCGAGCTTCCTAGCGGTATACCGATAGAAGGGCGTAGTAGTTATACGGACTATAATAAGTAAACTAGAAAGAGCGGTAGAAGCTAAGAAGAGAGACCGTATACTAGTTCTACCTAAGTAGTTCTTTAAGGACCTGCTAAGTCAAGAGAGTACACTAGAGTACGTAAAGTCAATGCTCCTAGCAAGGTTCTATAGCTTTATCGACGCGCTCGCTAAAGGGGATAAGAAGCTTAATAAGATTATGGAGGAGGATTCTAAGAAGTTCTTCGACAAAGTAGATAGACTAGTGCCTACCTTAGACGAGATTAAGGCGCGCCTACCAAAGGAATACTAAGACTTAGTAGCTGCTTTCGTCCTATAAGACGCTAATATCTTACCCCCTTACTATACGTATAACTATAGGATCGAGCTGCTCCTAGGGAGCGTAGTCCTATATTCGAGGAATCGCCCGATATCGCCGATAGAGCTACGTATACTAAAGCGCTAGCTTAACGACAACCTCGCGAAGGGGTTTATCCGGCCCTTACGATCGAGCGCCTTGTTGCCTATCCTAATAGCGTAGAAGCTAGGCGGAGGCATTAGAATCTACATTAACTACCGCGGTATTAACAACGCGACGCTAAAGAGCCGGTACCCTATCCTGCTAATCCAGGAGACCCTGGACTTTATCTATAAGGCGAAGATCTTTACGAAGCTCGACGTAATTGCAGCGTTTAACCAAGTACATATAGCGCCGGGCTACAAGTAGCTTATAGCGTTTATTACGAGATTTGGCCTATATAAAACGCTAGTTACGCCGTTCGGCCTATAGGGCGCGCCCGCTACCTTCTAGCATTACGTTAACGATATCCTCTACGACGCTCTAGATAACTACGTAACAGTATACCTAGACGATATCCTAGTCTACTTAGGTACGCTCGAGGAGTATATCAAGCAGGTTAGGGAGGTGCTAAAGCGTATAATCGACGTAGGTCTATAGGTAGATATTGACAAGTGCGAATTCTATATAAAGCGGACGAAGTACCTAGGGCTTATTATTACGCCCGGGGGTATCGAGATAGACCTAGATAAGGTCGAAGCGGTACGTAATTAGGAGGCTCCGGAGACAAGGAGGTACCTCTAGTGGTTCTTAGGGTTCGCGAACTTCTACCGCCGATTTATACAAGGTTTTTCAAGCTACGTATAGCCGCTATACGAGCTTACGAAGAAGACAGTGGACTAGGAGTAGTCCGAGTAGTACAAAGCGGCTTTCTAGCGCCTAAAGGTATACTTTGTTACAGTACCGGCACTGCGGATATATAACTAGGAGAAGCGCGCTATAGTAGAAGTTAATGCGTTAGACTAGTCGGCGGGTAGAGCGCTACTGTAGGAAGGGGATAACGGCGAGTTATATCCGGTTGCTTATTTCTTAGTAAAGTACACTACGGCCGAGTGTAACTATAACATCTATAATAAGGAGCTCCTTACGATCGTTAAGGCGCTTGAAGAATAGCGCCCTAAGCTCAAAGGCGTAGCTAAGAGGTTCGATATTATCACGGACTATAAGAACCTACAGACCTTTAGTACAACGAAGTAGCTGTTGCTACGCTATATACGCTAGTTAGAGTTCTTGTTACGTTTCGACTTCTAGATTATCTACCGCCTAGGTACAGTAAACGGCCGCCCCGACGCGCTAAGCAAGAAGCTAGAGTTTATACCGAAGGACGTTAAAGATAATAGGCTATAGAATAGGCGGCGCCCCCTGATCGACCCGAGCAAGTTCGACCTAGAGACCTTTAGTAGCAAGTACAACTCTAAGCTACTAGGCGAGATACTAGAGCTCTTTAGCCTCGACGTTTCGCGCTACGCTAACGACCTTATCACAAAGAGCTACACGAGCTCGCTATTTATAGCAGACATAGTAGAGGCGCTTAGCAACTAGGAGGTACGCGCCTAGCTAAGCAAGATCAAGCGGGAGCTAAGAGTACCGTTCGCTAAGTGCAAGTTGGTCTTAGGTAGGGCGTTCTACCGTAGTAGGCTAATAATCGACCTAGGCGATACGGAGCTCTATTTGTAGCTTATCTACTAGATATATACGTTAGGGCCTGGCGGGTACCTAGGGAGGACGAAGACGCTCGACCTAATAAACAGGGTCTACTAGTAGCTAGGGATAAGCGTGTTAGTAAGGACGTTCGTTAAAGCCTATATTCTATACTTTAAGACGAAGAACCCCTGCTCGAAGCCCGCAGGGTTCCTTAAGCCGCTCCCGCTACTATTAGCGCTATAGCAAGATATATTAGTAGACTATATTACGCCGCTCCTACTATATAACCAGAGGGGGTAGGAGTTTAGGCACGTAGTAGTAGTAGTTAACCGGCTTACAAAGATACACCACTTTATTGCAACGGCGATACTAGAGGCTGACAAGCTAGCTGACTGGTTTATTAAGCGCGTGTACTCGCTCTATAGCGTACTAGAGACGATCGTGTCGGATAAAGGCACGCAGTTCGTTTCAGGGTTCTAGAAGGCGCTATTAGCGCGCCTTGCGATTACCCTAAGACCCTTATTAGCGTTCTACCCCTAGATAAACAGCTAGATAGAGCGGATTAACGCGGAACTAGAGCAGTACCTACGGCTATATATTAACTAGTGTAACGGTCGTATACAACAAGGTTGCACAACAGTGCAACCTTCGTGGGAGCTCGCGAGGGCTGAAGGCTCTGCGCGGCGAGCTCCACCTAGTATGGAGCCACGCTCCTCTAGCTACAGGGTGCTTAGCCAACCATATGGTATGGCACATGATATGGCACATGACACAGGCTGTGCCTGTGACACTACCCTCTCTCTCCAAACAAGCCCCCTATATAAAAAAAAATGGCCCCCTATCCCGGGTGCTCGCATCCGGAGTCAGAGTCACCTTAGCGCCTACCCTAGCGCTACGCCTTCCTTCTCCGCGTCTACGATAGCGGGCCCGGAAGCTCGGGGTACGCATCGTGGAACTCCTAGATGGCGTTATTACAGCCGCGTAGATCCGTTACAGGTTGCTAAGTCGGGTTGTCGTAACCTTCCTACTTGACTTGGTACTGCTAGCGACCGTTCGCCGCCTTGCCGAACCCTACGATCCTCTCGAACCTCCACTCTACCACGTCTTCGCCTTCGTTAGTCCGCGTGACTACGCGCCCGCGGTTAGCGCTTACATCGTCGTCGACCTTCTCTTAGCCGGCTAGCCCCTACCCTAGGTAGCGCCTTACTCTCGAGACGTAGAACGTAGGGAAGATCGTTATATTCGCTAGGAGCTTCAGAGTCACCGCGTGTGACGAGGCCTTCGTAACCTCGAACGGGCCCTCCTACCGCGGCGCGAGCTTTACGGTCGGCCTACCAGTCTTGTAGTTCTATATATCGAGCATCGCCCTATCTCCAACGCGGTACTACAGCGTATCCTCCCTATAGCGGTTCGCGTTCTGTTCGTAGCGGTCCTGTAACTGCTTTGCTAGCGCCGTAACCTTCCCGAGGATCGCCTTAAAGCGGTCCGCGAGCTTAGATACCTAGAAGAACTCCCGCTTCTACTACTCTAAGATGTTTGGTAGGTACGGCTTCGACGGCTCTACGCCTATCCTGGGGTTAAAGCTGTAATTCGCGAAGAACGGTAACACGCCCGTCGTCTCGGAGACCATGTTGTTCCCCGTAAACTCCGCCAGGGAGAGCTAGTCAACCTAGTTATCCTGCGCCTAGTCGATATATAGCTATAGGTACTGCTCCAGTTCCGCGTTAATCTGCTCCGTCTAGCCGTTTGTCTAGGGGTAGAACGCCGATAAGGGTTTTAGAGTAATCGCAAGGCGCGCCGACAGCGCCCTCTAGAACCCTAAAACGAACTACGTGCCTCTATCCGATACGATCGTCTCCGGTACGCTATAGAGCGAGTACACGCGCTCGATGAACCGGTTAGCCAGCTCGTTAGCCTCTAGTGTCGCCGTCGTAATAAAGTGGCGTATCTTCGTAAGCCGGTTAACTACCACTGCTACGTACCTAAACTCCTACCCCCTCCGTTTATATAGCGGGAGCGGCGTAATGTAGTCCACCGATATATCTCGCCACGGCGCTAACGGCAGCAGGAGCGGCTTAAGGAACCCTACGGGCTTCGAGCAGGGGTTCTTCGTCTTAAAGTATAGCGTATAGGCTCCTACGAACGTCCTTACTAATACGCTTATCCCTAGCTACCAGTAGACCCTGTTCATTAGGTCGAGCGTCTTTATCCTCCCTAGGTACCCGCTAGGCCCTAACGCGTATATCCAGTAGATAAGCTGCAAATAGAGCTCCGTATCGCCCGGGTCGATTATCAGCCTACCGTAGTAGAACGCCCTACCCGAGACTAACTTACACTCGGCGAACGGCACTCTTAGCTCCCGCTTGATCTTACTTAGCTAGGCGCGTACCTCCCAGTCGCTAAGCGCCTCTACTACGTCTACTATAAACGGCAAGGTCGCGTAGCTCTCTACGATAAGGTCGTTAGCGTAGCGCGAAACGTCGAGGCCAAAGAGCTCCAGTATCTCGCCTAGTAGCTTAGCGTCGTATTTGCTACTAAAGGTCTCCGGGTCGAACTTACTCGGGTTAATTAGGGGGCGCTGTCTATTCCGTAGCCTATCATCTTTAACGTCTTTTAGTATAAACTCTAGCTTCCTGCTAAGCGCGTCGAGGCGGCTGTTTGCCGTGCCCGGGCGGTAGATAATCTAGAAGTTAAAGCGCAACAAGAACTCCGACTAGCGTATATAGCGTAGCGACAGCTGCTTCGTTATACCGAAGGTCTGTAGGTTCTTATAATCCGTAATAATATCGAACCTCTTAGCTATACCTTCAAGCTTAGGGCGCTATTCCTCGAGCGCTTTAACGATCGCGAGGAGCTCCTTATTATAGATGTCGTAGTTACACTCGGCCGCAGTGTACTTCGCTAAGAAGTAAGCAACTAGATATAACTCGCTATTATCCCCCTCCTATAGTAGCGCTCTACCCGCCGACCAGTCTAACGTATCGACTTCCACTACCGCTCGCTTTTCCTAGTTATATATCCGTAGTACCGGTACCGTAATAAAGCATACCTTCAGGCGCTAGAAAGCCGCCTCGTACTACTCGGACTACTCCTAGTCTACCGTCTTCTTCGTAAGCTTGTACAGCGGCCGTACGTAGCTCGAAAAACCTTATATAAATCGGCGGTAGAAGTTCGCGAACCCCAAGAACCGCTAGAGGTACCTCCTTATCTCCGGAGCCTCCTAATTACGTACCGCTTCGACCTTATCTAGGTCTATCTTAATGCCCCCGGGCGTAATAATAAGCCCTAGGTACTTCGTCCGCTTCGTATAGAATTCGCACTTGTCAATATCCACCTATAGGCCTACGTCGATCATACGCTTTAGCACCTCCCTGACTTGCTTGATATGCTCCTCGAGCGTACTAGAGTAGACCAGGATATCGTCCAGGTACGCCGTTACGTAGTTATCTAGAGCGTCGTAAAGGATATCGTTCATATAATGCTAGAAGGTGGCGGGCGCGCCCTATAGGCCGAACGGCGTAACTAGCGTCTTATATAGGCCGAATCTCGTGATAAACGCTATAAGCTACTTGTAGCCCGGCGCTACGCGCACTCGGTTAAACGCTACGATCACGTTAAGCTTCGTGAAGATCTTCGCCTTGTAGATAGAGTCTAGGGTCTCCCGGATTAGCGGGATAGGGTACCGGCTCTTCAGCGTTACGTTGTTAATGCTACAGTAGTCGACGCAGATCCTAATACCTCCGCCTAGCTTCTAGGCCATAAGGATAGGCGACAAGGCGCTCGAGCGTAAGGGCCGGATAAACCCCTTTGCGAGGTTATCGTCGAGCTAGCGCTTCAGCACGCGCAGCTCTATCGGCGACATCGGGCGATTCCTCGAGTACGAGACTACGCTCCCTAGGAGCAGCTCGATCCTATAGTTATACGTACGGTAGGGGGGCAGGATATTAGCGTCCTATAGGACGAAGGCGGCTACCAGGTCTTAGTATTCCTTTAGTAGGCGCGCCTTGATCTTGTCCAGAGTAGGCGCTAGTCTATCCGCCTTATCAAAGAACTTCTTAGAATCCTCCTCTATAATCTTATTAAGCTTCTTATCCCCTTTGGCAAGCGCGTCGATAAAGCTATAGAACCTTGCTAGGAGCATCGACTTCGTATACTCTAGTATACTCTCTTAACTCAGTAGGTCCTTGAAAAACTGCTCGGGCAGAACTAGTATACAGTCTCTCTTCTCAGCCTCTACCGCTCTCTCTAGCTCGCCTATCGTAGTCTGTATAACTACTACGCCCTTCTATCGGCACACCGCTAGGAAGCTCGCTCCGTTCAGGATCTTCGCGTTATCCTAGCGGATCTTCCCCTACACTTAACCAAGCGGGGGCGGGGCGTAGGGGGGGGAACAGGGTCTAGGGGGTAGTCTCCTAGCGCTAGCCACTGCCTCTACCGGCCTCGGTAATATAGGGGGCGGCGCTTCGACCGGCACGCCCATCGCTCCCGGCAGTGCGAGCGTCCCCTGCGGGTCGGCCTACGCGCCTCCTCGGGACGCGGATCTCTACCGTCTACAGGCCTGTCTCCGCCTATCGGACCGCCTGGCTCTCTCGTGGTCGGAGAGCTTGCTCGTAGCGATAGCGACCTCGTCGTTATCACTGGAGGTGCTACAGTCGTTATCTTCGGGTACGTCCTCTACCGTTACGTAGTACCGCTCGCTGTTCCTATAGGATAGGGGTGCCTCTAGCTAGCCTACCTACCAAGCGACCTAGCTCCCAATATACTCTAGTAGGCACCTCCCGTAGCAGTACTCCGTAAATTCGAGCTACAGGGTCTCCCAGTCGATCCGCAGGTTATACTTCCGTAGCTACGGGAGGCCTAAGATCACTAGGGTCTCCTTTGCGAGCGTCGTAACGAAGTACACCAGGGTCTCCCAGTAGTTGCCAACGACCAGCGTAAGCGCCGCTAAGTGCTCGATCTAGCGCGAGAACCCTCCGTCAGCCAGAAATAGCGGCCGCTATACCGCTAGCTTCTCTAGTAGCAGCCTATTCGCAACCGCAAAGCTAAAATCCACGAACGCCAGACCCGTGTAACCTAAGTCCACAAGTACCACGTACTCTACATTGCGCCTACCAACCGCCAGGTACGATAATAAGAGAATAGATTTAGCGCTACTGCCTACGGCACTAATAACTAAACTATCTCCCTATCCCTCCTACAGCTAGCGGTACCCCTCCCGTAAGCGACAGTTCATAGGAGCTCCTCGTTTCCCTAGTCGTCATACGAGAAGCCGAAACTAGGGGGTTGCTCTATACTCTAGTAAGCGCCGTAGTCCTCCTGCTCGTCCACCTCCCTAACGACAAAACCGCTCTGGTCAGGGGCGTCCGTAAAACGCACAGCGAGCCCGCCTTAACCCCTCTAATAGGCCCTAGCGCGGCCGCTTACGCCGCCGCGAGCCGGGAGGCCCCTAGAGGGGGCTTGACCGAAGCCTTGCTAAGTAGGCTGCTGCCATCCCTAAGGCTGCTGCCATCTCTGCGCGCCGCCGTAGCCCTGCGCTCCGCCGTAGCCCTGCGCTCCGCCGTAGCCCTACGCTCCGCCGTAGCCCTACGCTCCGCCATAGCCCTACGCCCCGCCATAGCCTTACGCGCCGCCGTAGCCCTGTGCCCCGCCATAGCCCTACGCACCGCCGTAGCCCTGCGCGCCTCTGCGCTACGGCTGGCCGCCGCAGCTACTACAGCCTCCTCGGCCGGCCCGGCAATACCTTAAGATATAGTCGCCGGCGCCGCACTTAAAGCACAGGCCGCTAGCCCTACGGCGCTCCTTTTCTTACGGTATAAGCGCAGCCAGGGTAACAGCGTCGATCTCTATAGCGTCGGGATCCCAGGCTCTCCCAGTACCCCCGCCACCGCTACTATAATGTGCAGCGAGCGCGCCGTTGCTACTGCGGATCTTCTTCCTGAAGTCCTCCGTATCTAAGTTCGTAGACAGGGTCTAGGCTATCTTAGCCTACGCGTCAAAGTCGTCCGACGCTAGTAGCCTAACCTACGATATAAACGCAGCCGAGAGGCGGGCCGAGATCCGTTCTCTAAATATACGGACCTACGTCGTGCTCTCGATATTAGCAGTATCGGCTAGGTTCGAGAACTCCGTTAGAAAGTCATTAAAGTTCGCGAACTTGTTCTCCTAGACAAGTATATAGAGCTAGTTCGCGGCCGCCACGGCGACGTCGTAGGTCGTATACCGCTTCTCGAGGTCGTTTAGGAACTTAGTCCTAGTCTTCTAGTACCAGCGCCTATTGTCGTTTAGGTAGTTCTCGATCGTCTAGAGCTTCGACTTAACCGCGCAGCTCGCGTTGCTACCAAGTATCGCCTTAGCGTACAGGATCTTCGTACGCTCGGTCAAGAACTCGCGAGAGCGTGTTCTCCAGCGCCCCCGGACCTTATCCGACCAGTCGTCGAACAGGGTAGTCCGTTTAACAGTATCCTTCTCCTCCCCTATAAACGGTATCAGGTAGGGGAGGGACATCGCGGCTAGGTCGTCCTCGTTACGGGGCTAGTATAACGGCTAGCTGCTACCTCTGCCGCCTCCGGCCAGCGCGGCGCTCGTCGCCTCGAGCACCTACAGGGTCATTAGTCTCTACTCCTCGAGCATCTTCGAGATCACCGCGTTCGTATGCTTCTACACCTCGAGCTGTTTGTAGAGCGCCTTGCCCTCGGTGACCGCGTTGTTAGCCATCGCCTAGGTGTTAGCGAGCGCGGCGAGTGTTACCTTCTGCTCCGCCAGCGCGGCTCTCAGCTACTCGCGTATAATAGCGGCACGCGACGGGCCAGCTTGCTCTGGCGCCTGCATCGGCATGTTGTTGCTATCTTCCACCCCGTCCATTATCCTAGTTCGTTAGGGTAGTTCTACGGGGGGTAGTCCTATACGTCGGATATCCTGTACGTCGGACTGTAAATAGGGGTAGGGTGCTCGTTTTAACTCGCACTACGTAGTCGAGGTCAAACAAAGTCCGGTACGTCGGAAAAAAGAAGCGTTCTAGCCAGTCTAAGGTGTTCGATCTGCCTCTAACGGTCTAACTAGCCACGCGCGCGAGTTGAAGGTACAACCTACTATAACGGTCATATACAACAAGGTTACACAACAGTACAACCTTCGTAGGAGCTCGCGAGGGCTAAAGGCTCTGCGCGGCGAGCTCCACCTAGTGTAGAGCCACGCTCCTCTAGCTACAGGGTACTCAGCCAACCACATGGCATGGCACATGACATGGCACATGACACAGGCTGTGCCTGTGACAACTAGGCGTAGGATAACTAGGTTAACTAGCTCCCCCTAGCGGAGTTTATAGGGAATAATATAGTCTCCGAGACAACGGGCGTGTTACCGTTCTTTGCGAATTACAGCTTTAACCTAAGGATAGGCGTAGAGCCGTCGAAGCTATACCTACCGAATATCTTAGAGTAGTAGAAGCGGGAGTTTTTCTAGGTATTGGAGCTTACGGACCGCTTCGAGGCGATCCTCGGGAAGGTTATAGCGCTAGTAAAGCAGTTATAGGACCGCTATAAGTAGAACGCGAACCGCTATAGGGAGGACGCGCCGTAGTACTACGTTAGCGATATAGCGATGCTCGATATATAGAACTATAAGACTAGCAGGCCGACCGCGAAGCTCGCGCCGCGGTAGGAGGGCCCGTTCGAGGTTACGAAGGCCTCGTTATACGCAGTGACTCTAAAGCTCCCGGCGAATATAACGATCTTCCCTACGTTCTACGTCTCGAGAGTAAGGCGCTACCTAGGGCAGGGCCTAGCTGGCTAAGAGAGGGTCAACGACGACGTAAGCGCTAACCGCGGGCGCGTAGTTACGCGGACTAACGAGGGCGAAGACGTAGTAGAGTGGAGGTTCGAGAAGATCGTAGGGTTCGGCAAGGCGGCGAACGGCCGCTAGTAGTACCAAGTTAAGTAGGAAGGTTACAACAACCCGACTTAGCAACCCGTAACGGATCTGCGGGGCTGTAATGACGCCATCTAGGAGTTCCACGACGCGCACCCCGAGCTCCCGGGGCCGCTATCGTGGACGCGAAGAAGGAGGGCGTAGCGGCAGGAGGCAAGGCGCTAAGCAAAAGGAACGGGCTGTAGATACGAGCATCCAAAATCGAGCGTGTGGAATAGGATGGGCTCTGGATGCGAGCATCCAAAATCGGGTGTTTTGGGAGCGTTTGAGATGGCTCTAGAGGCGAGTATCTAGAATTGAACGGTTGGGATGGCTCTGGATGCGAGCATCTAAAATAGGGGCTATTTTTGTATAGGGGGGCTTGTTTGGAGAGGGAGGGTAGTGTCACAGGCACAGCCTGTGTCATGTGCCATGTCATGTGCTATACTATGTGGTTGGCTGAGCACCCTGTAGCTAGAGGAGCGTGGCTCCACACTAGGTGGAGCTCGCCGCGCAGAGCCTTCAGCCCTCGCGAGCTCCCACGAAGGTTGCACTGTTGTGCAACCTTGTTGTATACGACCGTTACATCAGCCCTCGCGAGCTCCTACGAAGGTTGCACTATTGTACAACCTTGTTATATACAACCGTTATAGTAGGTTGTACCTTCAACTCGCGCGCGTAGCTAAGTTATCTGCTCTAGAATAGAGAGCGTACTAGACTAACTAGAACGCTTCTTTTCCCAACGTACTAGGCTTTGTTTTTATTTCTTAACTACCTACATAGTACAAGTTAACTACTAGGACGAGCATCCTACATACAATAGCAGTCCGCTAAACAGGACTATAAGACTCCGACGAACAGGACTATAGTATTCCAACGAACCGGACAACGCTCCTACAAAGATAAGCGCGAAGATAATAAGCGGCGCCGACCTTGCGGCATCGCTGCCGCTAAGACTTATAGCGCTACGCGTAGCGCTAAGAGAACAATAGTAGAACAAGGTCTCTAATACTATACCTGCTTTTATAGTATCGATCGATAACGATAGAGGGTATAACCTCTTAGGGTTCGCTATAGCTATAAATACAATAGTCGGCAAGCTAAAGAGAAAGCTCGATAAGTCTGTCGGGAGGTTCGAGGCGTCTATTGTAGCTAGTATAGCGCTTAAAAAGGAGCTCGAGGAGTATAAGTTGCTACTTACGAACTAGAGGACGCTAATAGCGATAGCCCTAGACTAGGCTCGTAATAGTAGCGCTAGTAGCGGCTATAGTATATCGATCTCCCTCCTCTACCCCGATCTGTTTACTAGAAAAGAGAAGGATACTATTAAGCGTACCCTGCTCTTCGAAGACTAGGAGGACAAGGTACGTAGCCGCTAGCGAATACGCCTATAGGAGTTCCTAGACGAGTATACTAAGATCCTATATATAAAGGCTATACTAGGCGGTAGCGCGCGCCAGGCAGTTGCGGCAAAGCTCAAGTAGGTTAAGGAGAACCTATATAGCGCGGTAGTATAGCTATAGAAGACCGGGTCCAACCTCCTAAAGACCCTCCGTACCTAGTATATAACGTATAATGTAGTTGCTATAGCGAGCAATAAGCTAGAACTACTAGCGTAGAAGAACGAGTTCGTAGCGTTTAACGACTTTCTTACTAAATTTACTACCCTAGCTAATACCGCTGGTATCGATAACGTAACGAGGGTCTAGATACTCCGGCTTAAGATCTCCCCCTACCTTTCGAGCGCTATAGTTACGTAGGCAGTGCTCCTACTAGCTAATAACTTTAAGCTCTAGGCTATACTAGCTAGCTAGCTCGCGACTAACCTAGAGGGAGAGGACTTTAGGCGGAAGCTACGCGGCGGAACTAGGAGCGGCGGAACTAGGGGCGGTAGCAATAACAACGGCGGAGGTAGATACCCCAACGCGATAGAGATCGACGCGGTAACGCTTATAGCGCTTACCCCTTAGGAGAAGGAACGGCGTAGAGCGAGTAGCTTATACTATAAGTACAGCGGGGCCGACTATATCGCAAGGGCGTGCCAAGTAGGCTACAGAGGCTAAGGGGACCGCGGTAACGCCTGCGGCACCGGGTAGTTGCAGCGCGGGGGCGCCTAAGGTAGTAGAGGATCTAGTTTCAGTAGAGGACCTAGTTTCAGTAGTAACGCGTAAGGATAGTAGCAGCCTACCTAGGGATAGTAGCAGCCTACGCAATAAGGCTACGGCTAAGGCGGGTTCCTAGGCTTCGGGTAAGCTCCCTCTAGGGGCCTTCTAGCTCGCGGCGGCGTAAGCGGCTACGCTAGGGCCTACTAGAGGGGTTGAGGCGGGCTCGCTATACGCTTTATAGATACCCCTAACTAGAGCGGTTTTATCGTTAGAGAGATAGATAAGTAGGAGGAGTATAGCGCTTACTAGTCTATAGTAGAGTAACCCCCTAGCTTCGGCTTCTTGTATAATAACTAGGGAAACAAGGAGCTCCTATAAACTATCGCTTATAGGAGGGGTACCGCTAGCTGTAGGAGGGATAGGGAGATAGTTTAGTTATTAGTATAGTAGGTAGTAGCGCTAAATCTATTCTTTTGTTATTGTACCTAGCAGTTAGTAGGCGCAATGTAGAGTATATAGTACTTGTAGACTCGGGTTATATAGGTTTAGCGTTTGTAGATTTTAGCTTTGTAGTTACGAATAGACTGCTACTAGAGAGGCTAGCGGTACGGCGGCCGCTATTTCTAGCTAATAGAGGGTTCTTACGCTAGATCAAGCACTTAGTAGCGCTTACGCTAGTCGTTAGCGACTACTAGGAGACCCTGGTATACTTCGTTACGACGCTTGTAAAAGAGACCCTAGTAATCTTAGGCCTCCTATAGCTACGGAAGTATAACCTACGGATCGACTAGGAGACCCTATAGCTCGAATTTATAGAGCACTACTATAGGAGGTGCCTTCTAGAGTATATTAGAAGCTAGGTCGCTTAGTAGATAGGCTAGCTAGAGGCGGTACCCTTACCCCTAGAGAGTAGCGGGCGGTACTATATAACGGTAAAGGACGTACCTAAAGACGACGACTCTAGTACCTCTAGTAACGATAATAAGGTTACTATCGCTATAAGCAAGCTATCTAACTACGAGAGGGCTAGGCGGTCTAATAGGTAGAGACGGGCCTGTAGATAGTAGAGATCTACGTCCTAGGGAGACGTATAGGCCGACCCGCGGGGGACGCTTGTACCGCTAGGAGCGATAGGTGTTCCGGTCGAAGCGCCGCCCCTTATATTACTAAGGCTAGTAGAGGTAGTAGCAGGCGCTAGGAGACTACCCCCTAGACCCTAGTCCCCCCCCCCCGCCGCCCCGCCCTCGCTTAGTTAAGCGCGGGGGAAGATCCGCTAGGACGACGCGAAGATCCTGAATGGAGCGAGCTTCCTAGCGGTATACTGATAGAAGGGCGTAGTAGTTATACGGACTATAATAGGTAAACTAGAGAGAGCGGTAGAAGCTAAGAAGAGAGACTATATACTAGTTCTACCTAAGTAGTTCTTTAAGGACCTACTAAGTCGAGAGAGTATACCGGAGTACGCGAAGTCAATGCTCCTAGCGAGGTTCTATAGCTTTATCGACGCGCTCGCCAAAGGGGATAAGAAGCTTAATAAGATTATAGAGGAGGATTCTAAGAAGTTCTTTAACAAAGCGGATAGACTAGCGCCTACCCTAGACGAGATTAAGGTACGCCTACCGAAGGAATACTAAGACTTAGTAGCCGCTTTCGTCCTATAAGACGCTAATATCTTACCCCCTTACTATATATATAACTATAGGATCGAGCTGCTCCTAGGGAGCGTAGTCCTATATTCGAGGAATCGCCCAATGTCGCTAATAGAGCTGCGTATACTAAAGCACTAGCTCGACGATAACCTTACGAAAGGGTTTATCCGGCCCTTACGATCAAGCGCCTCGTCGCCTATCCTAATAGCGTAGAAGCTAGGCGGAGGTATTAGAATCTACATTAACTACTATAGTATTAACAACGCGACGCTAAAGAGCTAGTACCCTATCCTACTAATCTAGGAGACCCTAGACTCTATCTATAAGGCGAAGATCTTTACAAAGCTCGATATAATTATAGCGTTCAACCAAGTGCGTATAGCGCCGGGCTATAAGTAGCTTACGGCGTTTATTACGAGATTCGGCCTATACGAAACGCTAGTTACGCTATTCGGCCTATAGGGCGCGCCTACTACCTTCTAGTATTACATTAACAATATCCTCTACAACGCTCTAAATAACTACGTAACGGTATACCTAGACGATATCCTAGTCTACTTAGGTACGCTCGAGGAGTATATCAAGCAGGTTAGGGAGGTACTAAAGCGTATAATCGACGTAGGTCTATAGGTAGATATCGACAAGTACGAATTCTACACAAAGTGGACAAAGTACCTAGGGCTTATTATTACGCCTAGGGGCATCGAGATAGACCTAGATAAGGTCAAAGCAGTATGTAATTAGGAGGCTCTAGAGACAAGGAGGTACCTCTAGCGGTTCTTAGGGTTCGCGAACTTCTACTACCGATTTATATAAGGTTTTTCAAGCTACGTACAGCCGCTATATAAGCTTACAAAGAAGATAGTAGACTAGGAGTAGTCTAAGTAGTACGAAGCGGCTTTCTAGCGCCTAAAGGTATACTTTATTATAGTACCGGTACTACGGATATATAACTAGGAGAAGCGCGCTATAGTAGAAGTTAATACGTTAGACTAGTTAGTAGGTAGAGCGCTACTATAGGAAGGGGATAATAGCGAGTTACATCCGGTTGCTTATTTCTTAGCGAAGTACACTATAGCCAAGTGTAACTACAACATCTATAACAAGGAGCTCCTTGCGATTGTCAAGGCGCTCGAAGAATAGCGCCCTAAGCTCGAAGGTGTAGCCAAGAGGTTCGATATTATTACAGACTATAAGAACCTATAGACCTTCGGTATAACGAAGTAGCTGTCGCTACGCTATATACGCTAGTTAGAGTTCTTATTACGTTTCGACTTCTAGATTATCTACCGCCTAGGTACGGTAAACAGCCGCCCTAACGCGCTAAGTAGGAAGCTAGAGTTTATACCGAAGGACGTTAAAGATAATAGGCTATAGAATAGGCGGCGCCCCCTAATCGACCTAAGCAAGTTCAACCTAGAGACCTTTAGTAGCAAGTACGACTCTAAGCTACTAGGCGAGATACTAGAGCTCTTTAGCCTCGACGTTTCGCGCTATACTAACGACCTTATTACAGAGAGCTACACGAGCTCGCTATTTATAGTAGACGTAGTAAAGGCGCTTAGTAACTAGGAGGTACGCGCCTAGCTAAGTAAGATTAAGTAGGAGCTAAGAGTACTGTTCGCCAAGTGTAAGTTAGTCTTAGGCAGGGTGTTCTACTATAGTAGGCTAATGATCGACCTAGGCAATATAGAGCTCTATTTGTAGCTTATCTACTAGATATACGCGTTAGGGCCTAGCGGGTACCTAGGGAGGACGAAGACGCTTAACCTAATAAATAGGGTCTACTAGTAGCTAGGGATAAGCGTATTAGTAAGGACGTTCGTTAAAGCCTATATTCTATACTTTAAGACGAAGAACCCTTGCTCGAAGCCTATAGGGTTCCTTAAGCCGCTCCCGCTACCGTTAGCGCTATAGCGAGATATATTAGTAGACTATATTATACCGCTCCTGCTATATAACTAGAGGGGGCAGGAGTTTAGGTATATAGTAGTAGTAGTTAACTAGCTTATAAAGATACACTACTTTATTACAACGGCGACACTAAAGGCTAACGAGCTAGCTAACCGGTTTATTAAGCGTATATACTTGCTCTATAGCGTACTAGAGACGATCGTGTCGGATAGAGGTACGTAGTTCGTTTTAGGGTTCTAGAGGGCGCTATCGGCGCGCCTTGCGATTACCCTAAGACCCTCGTTAGCGTTCTACCCCTAGATAAACGGCTAGACGGAGCGGATTAACGCGGAACTAGAGCAGTACCTATAGCTATATATTAACTAGGTATAGGATAACTAGGTTAACTAGCTCCTTCTAGTAGAGTTTATAGGGAATAATATAGTCTTTGAGACAACGGGTATATTACTATTCTTCGCGAATTACGGCTTTAACCTAAAGATAGGCGTAGAGCTATTAAAGCTATACCTACCGAATATCTTAGAGTAGTAGAAGCGGGAGTTTTTCTAGGTATCGGAGCTCGCGGACCGCTTTAGGGCGATCCTTAGGAAGGTTACGGCGCTAGCAAAGTAGTTATAGGACCGCTATAAGTAGAACGTAAACCGCTATAGGGAGGACGCGCCGTAGTACCGCGTTAGCGATATAGCGATGTTTAATATATAGAACTATAAGACTAGTAGGCTAACCGCGAAGCTCGCGCTACGGTAGGAGGGCCTATTTGAGGTTACAAAGGCCTCGTTATACGTAGTAACTCTAAAGCTCCTAGCGAATATAACGATCTTCCCTACGTTCTACGTCTCGAGAGTAAGGCGCTACCTAGGGTAGGGGCTAGCTAGCTAAGAGAGGGTTAACGACGACGTAAGCGCTAACCGCAGGCGCGTAGTTATACGGACTAACGAGGGCGAAGATATAGTAGAGTAGAGGTTCGAGAAGATCGTAGGGTTCGGCAAGGCGGCGAACGGCCGCTAGTAGTACCAAGTTAAGTAGGAAGGTTATAATAACCCAACTTAGTAACCTGTAATAGATCTACAGGGCTATAATAACGCTATCTAGGAGTTCTACGACGCGTACCCCGAGCTCCTGGGGCCGCTATTGTAGACGCGAAGAAGGAGGGCGTAGCGGCAGGAGGTAAGGCGCTAAGCAAAAGGAACGGGCTATAGATACGAGCATCTAAAATCGAGCGTGTAGAATGGGATAGGCTCTAGATACGAGTATCCGAAATCGGGTGTTTTAGGAGCGTTTAAGATAGCTCTAGAGGCAAGTATCTAGAATTGAACGGTTAGGATAGCTCTAGATACAAGTATCTAAGATTGAGTGAGCGGTTAGGATAGCTCTAGATACAAGCATCCAAAATAGGGGCTATTTTTATATAGGGGGGCTTGTTTAGAGAGGGAGGGTAGTGTTACAGGCACAGCCTATATCATATGCTATATCATGTGCTATACTATATAGTTGGCTAAGCACCCTGTAGCTAGAGGAGCGTGGCTCCACACTAGGTGGAGCTCGCCGCGCAGAGCCTTCAGCCCTTGCGAGCTCCTACGAAGGTTGCACTGTTGTGCAACCTTGTTGTATACGACCGTTACAGCGCCTAGGCGAGTAGGGAGCTCTAAGCCTTGCTTAGACCTTCGTGTCTCTTAAGGGCGAGGTCTGTAAATAGTTGTATTAGGGGGTCCTTATCTACCGAGCGGTACGTAGGTCTTCTTGCTCTCGTTACAAGCGCAGCGCGCCTCTCCTAGGCTGCTATCTCGCGCTCCTGCTAGGCGAGTTCCACTACTCTATCCGTATCGAGGGTCTTGTTCTTCAGCTTCCCTATCTTCTACTTTTGCTTAGCCTACTCGTTTACTATAGCTACTACTCTCTCGACTGCTATTAGCCCCTATAGGCCTAGCCTAGGCTTCCTCCTTTATATCCTCCCGCTCTTTTTCTAGAACCTCCTAAATAGCTTAGTATATACCTTCTAGATTAAGCTCGCTACTATAACTAGGGGGCGCCCTAGTCCCTCCCCTAACTAAAGGAGTAGTTCGTATATCCTAGCTTCGAAGTTAGCTAGCTGCTTATTTAGGTAGAGGTCTACTAGTAGGACCTAGGCCTCTATCTCTAGGTACCTAATTAGTATAGTTCTATAGCCTCCTGCTACTACGCGGAGGCCCCTACTCTAGTCCTTCGCTAGCTTCTTAGCTATCCCCTTTAGCTCGCTCCCCTTGCCGACCGTAGTTAGGACGTAGTAGCTCGCTACTCTATATACTACTATACTCCTTATATACTTCGTATACACCTCCTAGGCCTTCGTAAGGCTCGGGCCCTACGTCTTCGCTACGATCCTCGTTAGCGCGAACTCCTAGGTAGCGAGCTTCTTCTTAACCGCGCTATAGTGCGCTTGCTATAAGAGCTTCTAGTCTAGCCAGACCCTAAGGAACCTAGCGGACTTAACTAGTCTAATATCTATATACCTACCTCTATCTAGGAGGGCAAGCTTAGCTAGGTCTAGCTACTACTTTCGGTTTTTATTAAAGTAGATTAGTTTGTACTTCTACGCTACAAACGCTATTCCCTACGTTCCCGCCTACTTTAAGCAGGTTCCTTACGCTCGCTCGAGTTAGCGGATATTTACCTTGGCCGACTTTCTAAACACTAGTAGGTTCGTATCGTCGGCGAAGCCTGCTATACTAAGGTATAGGTACTCTCTCTTTAGGTCCTTATATAGTAATATAATATATAAGATAAACAGGACAGGTAATAGGGGGGACCCCTAGGGCACCCCCGCTATAACTAGGATATTATCTATTACCTTCCTATCGAAGTAGAGGATCGCGACCCTATCTGTTAGCTATTCCTATACCTAGAGTACTATCTACTTCGGGTAGCCAAGCTCCCGGAGCGTAGCTAGCAGTCTAACGTAGTTAACTATATCGAAGGCTCCGGCGATATCTAGTTGCAGGAGGGATACCAAGGCGCCTTGGCGCCATACCTCCTAGACCTGGGCCACGACCAGTCGGACCGCTAGCTTGGTCGATCTGCTCGCCCGGTTGCCTATCTACTCGGTAGGGAGCAGCCCGTAGACCTCCGCCGCCGCTATGATCCTTCTCGCCACCACTGCCTCGATCACCTTCCCTATGGTCGGGAGCAGCGCAATAGGGCGGTAACCTCCTAGGGTGCGGTATATGTCGGGTGTCTTTCCTGGCTTCCGCAGGACCACCGTCTTGGCTCTCTTGAACGCGGCTGGGAACCATGCTAGCTGCAGGCACCTTGTGGTCAGGGCCGCGAGGATCTGGCTTAGCGGTCGGCGAAAAGGGTATATATTGTCACCACGAGGACGTTTTTCTCTCGGCAGTCATGAGAGATTTCGTGTGGTGTACTTGGTTTACTTGAATGGTAAACTTGGATTCACGGGTTCAGGCCAGTTCAGTGTGATAAAATACGCAATGCTATTTCTCTTGTTTACGGTAATGTCTCCTCTATAATAAAGTCAGCACTCGATGGATAGTCGAGCCAGACAGATCGTGGAGGATATCCATCTTCCATTCATTTTAGGCGTCGGACCCACGGGAGAGAAAGGGTACGACGCATATGCTAGAATGGGATTCCGGGACAGGAACAGGGCGGCGGCACGCACGGTCAACGCGGGGGTCAGGAGCAATGCCCTGTTCTGAGACGCCTTACCCAGCTTCAGATGGCATCAAAACCGCATCCGTTGCTGCCATCTAGTGACATGAGCTTCTCCGTAACGCCAACGCCATCCCATGCCATGCCAGCCCGCTCCAACGCCGTTTGTTCAGAAGATCATGATGGTTCGCTCGTCGCAGACCCGGAGCTCAAGCGGGGTCCCTCAGCGACGGTCTGGCATCCAAGTTGAAGTAATCGGCCGCCTGCACCAGCACCAGGCACAGCTCGACGGGGATTTCCATGTCGGGGACATCCTCCCGGTCCCGGTTGCGGTGCCAGTAATGGAAGTACTCGGCCACCTTCTCAAGCACTACGCCGCTGCGGGGGGGCAGGCAAGGTTAGCAAGACCGGCCATGTTTTTTCCCTCCCTTCCGGTGGAGCGGCCGCGGTATTTTGAAGCAGAGGCTGCGCGGTCAGATCAAGTGTAGAATGGCCCTCATGCAGCCCAGGCTCTTCCGTTTGTCGGGATCCAGCGAATGAATAGCTTTGTATCATCACTCGAGAGGCTTGGTTGGGTGGGGGGAGGGCAAGAGAGAAGCGGAAAATACATACCTGAACTCGGGGAAAGTGCAGCGGCCGGTTTGTGCCTCGGTGAACTGGCTGCGCAGCATGCCTTTGATGGTCGGGCTGACGAGCGCCGCGTCGCGCAAGACGACAAACTCGTAGCCGTCGCTCGACACGAGGGTGATGTACTTGCAGGCGTCGGCCATGTTTGGATGCCGCGGCGCGCGGTGTGGGTTTTGGGTCGGAAGAGATTTTCACACAAAACTGCGCCCGGAGATGCTCCAGTCTCCAGTCTCCAAGCCGTGTGAAACTTGGACCGAGATTGGCGGTGGCTAGATTTTCGTCATTGCAGGACGGAGGTAGGGCCGAATCTTGGTGGGAAATGGAGGGGTTGGGGTTCTCCAGCCGCCAAACACGTCAAGTCGCGGTGGGAGAATCTGGTTTCGAAGAGAAGAGAAAGAAAAAGTTGGTCCTTGTTGTGCCCAGTCGATAACGGACCGAAGCGCACTAGCACCTCCGAACCAAGGCAGCTGAGCGCTCCACAGCGGGGTCTGGAGTGGTATGGTCCCGGGCGGTACGTAGGGCGGTACGTAGGGCTGGCTGTTGCGCGGAGTTTCAGGGCGGGCAAGCCGACAGAACGAGAGACTCAAACAGCTGATCAGGGGCCCTCGGATTGTGACGACGGCATTATGTACTAGAAAGGCACAAAAATCCATGCGGCGCCCCCCCCGTGATCGGCTCTCTCTCTCGCCTGCGCGTATCTGGGCCAATGTCTTGTTCCAGATTGCCATGAGTTACAGTGGAGTCGGTGCTTATTTTAGCCCCGCGGTTGTTCGATGCAGGAGCCGTTGCCCAGCCGACTGTTTACTTGATTTCAGCGCTTGCAGCTGCCCGTTTCCATCACCCACCCAGCATCCCTCGACCCGACCACGCACACACGGCGCCCGAGGAAAAAAAAAAACCATCGAGTCACCTGCATCCGCGCTCAACATCATTCCAGTCGAATTGACTCGCGCGCAGACCGAGTCGACACATATCGCATCCGGACGGGGCGGGGAAGACGAGATCCGGCCTTCATCCATCCATCAGCACTGCCGACCAGCATCACCCTTGGCCGCATTCCCGTTTTGTTGAGCGCCTCGACCTCGGTGGCTTGTCCATATTTTTGCGCTAATCAAGAGCCATCACATCACACATACCCACCCACACCACACGCCATGTCCTCGTACCAGTACCGCAACTCGACCTACATACACGAGCGGCAGGATAGCACCGCCTCGCGGAGACCAGAGTCGTCGCGGCGGGACACGCGCGGCACGCGATCGAGCGACGGGACGGTCAGCACCATGATGAGCACCTCGACCGGCAGGGAATCCTCGGGGACGGCCGCGACCGAGGGCCCGGCCTTTTCCAAGAAGATTGTCGTCGTCGGCGACGGCGGCTGCGGCAAGACGTGTCTGCTCATCAGCTACAGCCAGGGATACTTTCCCGAGGTGTGTTGCTCCGTGTCGCCCGCATATCGTTGTTCCCGGAACTAAGTCATGTCCCCCCAGAAATACGTCCCCACCGTCTTCGAAAACTACATCACATACCCCGTGCACCCGCCGACCGGCAAGACGGTGGAGCTCGCCCTGTGGGACACGGCCGGGCAGGAAGAGTACGACCGGCTGCGGCCGCTGTCGTACCCCGAAACCGACCTCATCTTCGTCTGCTTCGCCATCGACTGCCCGAACTCGCTCGAGAACGTAATGGACAAGGTCAGTCCCCGCGTCCCCCCACACCGTTTTCCCCAACCCCCAGCAGACTAACCCTTCGCCCCCCTCCATCAAGTGGTACCCGGAAGTGCTGCACTTCTGCCCCTACACGCCGCTCATCCTGGTCGGTCTCAAGTCGGACCTGCGCTACAAGAAGACGTGCATCGACATGCTCAAGACGCAGGGCCTCACGCCCGTGACGACGGAGCAGGGCCTGGCCGTCGCCAAGAAGATGGGCGCCCAGTACATGGAGTGCAGCAGCAAGGAGATGACGGGCGTCGAGGAGATCTTTGAGCGCGCCATCCTGACCGTCGTGGCCAACGACCGCAAGATGCTCGAGGCCGAGGCGACGGCGGGCAGGACTTCGGGCGGCGGCGGCGGCGGTAATGGTGGCGGTGGCGGCGGTGGCGGCGGCGGCGGCGGCGGTGGGAGTAAGGGGGCGTTTGTGAGGAGGGGGAGTACGGCGCATGGGCCTGCTGGCGGTGGTGGGGGCGGGGGGGTGTCGTTTGGGAGTTATGGCGCGCCGATCCCGATTGTTAAGAAGAAGAAGAGAAAGTGCGGGCTGGTTTGAGGTGGGTGGATGGGAGGGGAGAGGGTTGAGAGGGTTGAGAGGGGGAGAGGGGGAGAGGGGGATGTGGTCGGCCTACTAGGGCCGGCAGGCCGGAGAGGATGGAGGCGACGGGCTACGACCTACTGACGGCGGCATGATGCGGCACGACACGACTTGCGCTGTCGTTGTGCTTTTTCTTTTTCTACTTTGCCCTTATCTTTCTTCCGACACTTTTCTTCTGTCACGAGCTTACCGAGGACATGAGCGGGCGACTTTCCGGGCTGTTTTTTTCTGTCTGTTTTCTACTTCTCTTATTTATCTTTGCGGGAGCGGGGGTCGGGGGTCGGGGGACGGATGGACGATGATGTGCGCGCCGGCTGGTTGGCTATGGACTGGACACTGGTGTGTTACTGGAGTATACCATTCTCTTCGCGAACACTACTGTAGGGTTTTAGAAGGGACGCGATACCCCTGAGGGACGGGCCGGACGGACGAGCAGCATGGGTTCCCGCGCTGCTGGGTTGGGGCCCTCTGGAGATGGTGGGAGGGACGGCCGAGTCCTGTCGTGTAGCTATGGATTCCTGTCTTCTTGTTTGCGCATTGGGGAGGGATAGGATAGGTGTTGGGGAACATGCGATGAAATAAGTGAAACCAACTGGTCTCTGGCGTGTGTGTGACTGGCTCTTGCCACTTGCGTAATATATTTGGGTATCATTGCATACAGACATGTCCTCATTCCCGTCTCCTCCGACCCCGTAATTCTCCTCACCCCCTCCTCTCCCCTTCGCCTTCGCTGCCCTCGTCCGCAGTCCGGCGGTCAGCCTCGTCGTGGCTCTCGCTCTGGTCTTCTGCCCTGGCGGTGTCGTCTTCCGCGTCCTTGGCCATGACGTTCTCGAACTGCGACCACAGCGCCTCGACCGACGAGAACTCGTTGCCCACCTGCCCCTCGTTAGCATCGATCCAACCTCGGCCTGGTCGGAGGGGTCGGAGGTGCGCACGGCAATCACGGCCTCGAGCGAGCGGTTCAGCTTGTTGATGTTGGCCAGGACGTGCTCGAAGCTCTGGGGGGAATTGTCAGCACCCGGCACTCGGCACGCACGCTTCTCTTTCTTCGACGTACCATGGCAATCTCCCCAATCAGCTCCCCCCGCTGCTGCTCGAAGTAGGTCTTTTCCCTGCCGGCGACGGACGCGGACCGTTGGTGTTGCGACGCCATGGTGTCTGATTGGTGGTTGGAGGGCTGTCGTTGATGGGTGGATTGGGGACGCGATGCGCTGGGGTCGGTCTGCCTGTGGAGGGGCGGCAGCGACAGGACCCTAACCCTGGTCGTTGTTGCGGTCGTTGCTGTGACAACATCCCCCCCTTTTTGTGGGTGTGCTCCTTACAGTTGTCGAAACGGTGATATTGTTCAGCAAGGAGGAAGAAACGAAGAACAACACAGGACACAGAACCGGCCATGGCTTCACCCCTACTGGCACATTCAGAGTCGTCTTCTGCCGTATATCTATATTATCCACAAGCCCATTATTAACCTCCCAAGTCAAGCCCAACGCAGAACAATCTAATGCCAGGATAATGGCGACTCAGAGGCTCCGACCCCCCTCATCGTGCGACACAGTCACTCCGGGCGCACCCCAGGCCGAGGTAGCCGCCGAGATAGCCGAGCACGCCGAAGCAGCCGAAGCCGCCCTCCCATGGCCCATGTCCTCTGCCTCCCCGCCAACGAGCCCGGCCGTCATCTCGCAGTCACTCATCCGCCTTCCCTGCCCCAGCGTCGGCTTCCCGGCCCCTTTCTTCTTCCACTGCTGCCTCGTCTGCTGCTGTTGCTGCTTCTGCTGCTGCTCCTCCTCGCGCTCTCGCAGCGCGACACAGAATTTGGAGTTGGCGCGGATGCGCTTGCCGTGGACGAGGAACAGAAACGGCACGGCGCACATGAGCGTGCTGAGGCCGCCGAGGAGCGACAGCGCGCCGCTGATGCCGAGGCGCTGGAACATGGGGACCGTGGCCAGGGGCAGAACCGTGGCGAGCAGCGAGCGCGAGGCCGAGGCGGCCGCGTTGGCCGAGGCAGCGAACGGGGCGTAGGCATCTGTGAGGTAGTTTCTACGAGGGGGTCAGCGGATGTTTCGGGGGGGGGGGGGCAAACCCAGCCAGGCATGGGGGGGAAGGGCGCATACAACAGCGCCTGAAAGATGCACATGAACCCCAGCCCAAACGGCACACCCGCCAGCGCCGGCACCATGAAATGCACATCCGGCCGCGCGGTCCAGCCCATCCAAAACAGCGCCACCGCAAACAGCGGCCCGCCAACACACGCCAGCGGCAGGCGCCGCGCCTCCTCACAGCGCGTCCACGGCGCGCCGCGCGCCCGCGCCCGCGCCAGCACCACCTCGTACGCCCAGAACCCCGGCAGCGCCAGCAGACACCCGACCCCGACGGCCAGATACGCCAGCCCGCACTGGCCCGGCGACAGCCCATACACGCCCTCGAAGACGACCGGGTACGCCTCAAAGCACATGTAGAACACGCCATAGCACAGCGCCATGTACGCGCAGCTCGCGCTGACCAGCAGCTCCCCCGCCATCATGCGCAGCGGGCGCGCCAGCACCACGGCCGCCAGCTCGGCCAGCGGGCGGGGGCGGCCCGGCGCGGGTGCGGGGCACCGCCGCGCGAGGAGGACGGGCCCGCACGTCTCGGGCAGCAGCGCCAGGGCGGGCAGCGTGACGCCGGCGTAGATCAGGCCGATCCAGAAGGCCCAGCGCCAGCCGATGGTCGGGGCGCAGAAGCCGGATATGATGGGGGCGAGGAGCGGGCCAGAGACGGTTGTCTGTTTGGGGGG
>MU853413.1:221689-274325 GCA_033297235.1 Trichocladium antarcticum
GAGCACCTCAAAACGCCCTGTTACAATCTCCCCTCCCGCAGCACACCACAGCACAACAACACCCAAACCATACATAAACCACACTGCACCCTGCACCCTGCACCCTGCACCCTGCACCCTGCACCCGACAGCCTACCCGGCGCGACACACTCTCTCGCATAAAAATAAAATAAAAAATAAAGACTCAGACAAACCCCGCAAACGGCGTCCCCAGCACCCTCACCTTCCCCTCCCCCTTCCCTCTCGCGCCCGCGCCCCCCGTCCTGTCCTCATCAAACCTGACGCCCTCCCTGCGCAGCAGCGCGCGCTTCTCCTGCAGCGTGATGCCGTCGCCGTCGCGCCGCGCGACCTTGCCTTTGAACCCGCCGAGCGTGCCGCCGGTGGCGACGACGCGGTGGCTGGATGGAGGGAAAAAAGGGGGTAAGTTTGGGGGGTTTTTCTTTCTTTTTCTTTCTTTTCTTTTTCTTTTTTGGGTGGGGTACAAGGGACGAGGGTGACGAGGAAGGGAAAGGAGGGGAGAGGAGAGGAAACGCACCAGGGTATGGCTGGTGCAAAGGGGTTGTGGCGCAGGGCGTTGCCGACGGCGCGGGGGGAGGATTGGAGGTGTGCGGCGAGGAGGCCGTAGGTGCTGAAGGCGCCGGCGGGGATCTGGGCTGTGAGGCGCCAGACGGAGCGCTCGAAGGGCGTGCCGCGGGGGTTGGTGTCGAGAGGGGGCGGGAGGGGGGGGGTTGTTTGGGTTGGTTGGGTTGTTGAGGGCATTTTTGTGGTGGTGGATGGGGTGGTGGTCGTGGTGGTTTTGGATGGACACGCGGAACCGTGTCGCGTTTCCTGACGGTCGGCCGAGGCGCGTGCGTGGTGCGCGGTCACGTGGCCGTGGCGATTTGACCCGGCCGCATCCATCGCCGGCAACGTCGGGGGAGCTCGAAATCTTTTCGTATCACCGACTACTGCTGAGCGGATTATGACGGCGCAAGTTTGGTCGGTAGGCTGTTTCCGTTGAGCTGCCCAGGGCTCGGATCGGGGAGCTCCTGCCACTGCTGTGGTCCACAGAGAACCAACTGACTCGACTTGCTCCCCGTGCCTTCCCTCAGAAGCCGGGCGTCGCGGTGACCTCGACCTGGCATGCAGCCCATTGGCCAGGTGCCGGGCGGTGGCTTGGGAGGGGGATTGCCGGGCTTCTGGGATCTCCAATCGCGATTCGGAGTTGGACATGCATTGCGGGGGCAAGGTGCGCCAACAGGTGTGTGTTGCATGGTGCCCGGCCGCTGCGGTAGTGCTCAGCCTGGTGGTCTGGCCGCCCAGAAGATATGATCATTTGATGGCTTCATCCCCTCATCCCTCCTCTGTACACATCGCCTGCCCGAACTTGTGGAAACATACAGCCCGTGACAATGAACCGGGGCATTGAATGCAGGAGTGAAGGATGCACCAACGAGGTCTTGTTCAAGACGCTCGACGGGGCATCCGGCGAGGCTCATGGCCGGCGAAGCAGCAGCGGCCGGTCTCCGTTGTCCCCCGCCGACCGGGACTCCCCCTTGGGCCGCTTCCTGGACCAAACCAACTCGATCCAGGTATCGCCCTACTGCCGACAACGTAAGTGCTGTCCCGGTGTGCGAACCAAGCAGTCAACTCACACATTGGCAGACACGTGCGCCCATTTCCACGGCGATGAGCGCTGCCTCCACCAGAAGCCTCCCCACGACACAGTTTGTGCTATCCGTAAGCAACACCAGCGCCCCTCGCGAGCTCTCGGTGGGCCACTCAACATGCGGTACAGACACGAGATGCCCCGTACCGAACTGCGCCCAGGCCCGCGTTCAATTTCTCGATCCGGCCTTCGACCCGTCGTCCAAGGCCATCCCCCGATATGTCCGCCTCGGAGCCTGTGCAGACCGTATGTGAAAGCCTGAGACTCGGGTTCCTCCACGGCGACTGACAGACGCTAGACAAATGTGCCGTGCAACGGTGTTCTGCAAGGCGCGCAGGGCCGAAGGCCAATTTCTGCCAAGCCCGTAAGCTGTCCGTCCTTTCTTGCTGGGACTGGTGCCGTATTGACAACGGGAAGATGGCTGCCAGGCTGAGGACTGCACAAAGCAGCGCCAGGGTGAGCGGAACTGCTGCCAAGATCGTAAGTTGTTGGCGAAATGCCTGCCCGCAGCCCGCATCTGATAGTATCCAAGACCAGTGCCGAACCAGGGGCTGCCGGACCATCGTCGAGGGGAAGTTCCCGTATTGCACCACCCGTGGGTCCCTATCCAACCCCTATTCGTGGCCGTGACCAACCCCATGATATCACAGACATCAAGTGCGGGATGAACGTCTGCGGGGAGGCAAGACACCTTTTCGACAAGACGGCCGAGTATCATGCGTACTGCGTCGACCGTAGGCCCACCGCCTCCTTGCATCTGATATCTAGCTTCTAACAAGCCTAGATGCCACCTGTGTCGCGGGACGATGCAGCGCCATGAAGCTGAAGGGCTCCCCTTTTTGCGACGGGCACACCTGCCGTGCACGAGACTGCGAGAAGCGCGCTTCTTCTCAGCCGTACTGCGGCGACCGTGAGAGCCCGGCCACCGTCTTGGTTCACGATGTGTATTCTTCTGACCTATTCTCCATTAGACGGTTGTGCCGAGTCCAGCTGCCTGAACCCGCGAGCCTGGGCTTCCAACCCCGATCCCCAGGCAAAGTTCTGCCCACTGCGTGAGTCTCCCCCGACATCCCCCAACCGAATCTAGCACCAACAACCTCAGACACATGCCGCACCGACGACTGCCAGGCCTCCGTCGACCGGCTATCCATATTCTGCACCACGCGTAAGGCCCCCACCCCCGCCATCCCCCTCAACGGCCAACTAAGACACCAATACCACCACCAGACGGCTGCTCCAAGCCCAAATGCCACCAGGAGACCATCGCCGAAACCCTCTGCATCGACCGTACGCTCCCCCCCCCCACCCCCATCTCCATCAAATTCCACTCCCAATTAACCCCTTCACCCCCCCACCAAACAGACCTCAAAGCACAATACATCACCGTCGGCATCCGCCAAGTCCTCGACACAAGACAGCAACAGAAGCCGACCACAACGCCCCATGACAGGGACCAGGATCATGACTTCCGCGACGGCGACGGGTTCCTTGCCGTCTTGGGCCTGGACAAGGACAACGACAACGGCAGCAGCAGCAGCAGCAACAAACCATCAGCCGCTGCAGCAGCAGCAGCAGCGACACCATCATCATCGCGCAAGAAGAGTGGGTCGCTAGTGGGGGGAGGCGGGGGTGGCAGGGCGGATCAGTTCGTGCAGGTTCCGCCGGCGAGAACGGAGGTTAGTGCGAGCTCGGGCGGGAGGCAGTTTCAGCAGCCGAGGGTGGAGGAGGATAGTGAAGGGGATGGGTGGTGAGGTAGGTGTAAGGGGGTGGCAGGGGGGTGAGGGGGGGGGGGTCGTTGATTGGGTATTTATGTATGGTGTGGGATATGGTCCCATTGATGATTTGCGAGTATGTTCAATAGCCGTGCACCAGCCCGTGAAAAGCCCAGGACCCGACCCAGCACTACCCCGGCCCAACCGGCAGCAGGCAACAAACAACCCCCCCCCCCCCCCCCCCCCTCCAACCCTGGGAACAGCCTCAATCCCCCGTATCAACCTCCAGATCCAGCTGCACCCCATTCGAGACCCCGTAGTCCCCCAGACAGATGTGGTCCTTGAACGGCCGCTCGCCCTGCCGCTTGAGCAGGATCTCGTGCGGCTCCCGGCCCACCTTCATCGCGACCATGATCTTGAACTGCCCGACCGTGTCGCTGGCGAACGCGGGGATCTGCGCCTTGGTCCCGAGCCGGTCGTTGACCGTGACGACGATCATCTCCTCGCCGCCGGAGGCGGGCGCAGCTGCTGCTGCGGGGGGTCGGGGTGGGGGGGGTGGTCGCGACGGGGGTTTTTCTCTGGCGGGCGGTCTGTCGCCTCGGGGGGAACGGTCGCGGTCGCGGTCGCGGTCTCTGTCTCTGTCTCTGTCTCGGTCGGGCTCGCGATTCCTGTCTCGGTCTCGCCTGGGCGAGCGATCGCGGTATCCGCGCTGGAGGCCGCGCTGGTCGTGCTGGTCGCGGCGGTCGTCGGTCTCGTGGCTGCGCTTGTCCTTCCACCGGAAACCACCGCTGCCTTTGGGCCGGCGCGCGGGGGACCGTGACCGCGAGCGCGATCGCCTGCGGGGAGAGTCTGGCATGGTGTGGGTCTGGCGGGGTTCTGCGTCGCTGGCTGTGTTTTGCCTCGAGGGCGGTGTTGTTTGGTCTACATTCTACATCGAGGCAGGGCGCGAGAGAGAGAGCTGATAAGGATCAGTGACGGAGCTTTAGTGGGGCGAATGCAATCATAGGTGCCAGCCCGGTTATGTAAGCAGCCGGCACACAACAGGAATCAGGTCAAACTCTTGATACTGCACGCGCATGCGCTAGGAGGCTAGTACTACTACCTACCTACCTAATCTCCTCCGTCTGGGGCACAAGCACCGCTTCAAGGAGCGCAGAGACCGTCCAGCAACTCGCCCCACCCCCGCCTTTTCGACCACGATGGAAGTGAGGTGCCGCATGAATATCGCGAATCACACAATGCCCCCAAACGCCGCCGTCTTACCCATCCAAACGCCAACAAAAACCACCAGCCAGGACGCCAGAAGGTGTATCATACACAGAGCCAAGGTGAAAAAACAAGGTCCGCAGGAACCACGGCAGTCGCCTACCTACTCCTTGCTAGACTTCTTCTTCTTCTTCTTGGGCTTCTCCTCCTTGGCTGGTGTCGCCTCGGCCTCCTCCTCGGCGTGCTTGCGCTTCGAGCTCTTGGCCTTGACCGGCGTCTCGGCCTCCTCCTCAAAGTCCTTCTTGTTGAGGACCTCCAGGCTGCCATCCGCAGTCACCTTGATCTGGCCGCGCTCGAACCGGCGGGCAAACTTGGTCACCGACATGCCGGCCGCCTTGGCAAGGCGCTCGTAGTCCTTCTCGGTGATCTCGACCTTCTTGGCCGGGGTTGCCGACTCTGCCGTGTCCTTGGACTTCTTGGACTTTTCCTTCTTGTCCTTCTTGTCCTTCTTGCTCTTCTTGCTCTCGGCGGCATCTTCCATTTCCTCATCCGACTTCTCGGCGACCTCCTCAATGAGGAGCTTCTTGGGAATGTCGGCGACGAGGCCGTCAGCGTCGACGTTGTACTTGCGAGCCTCCTTGATGTCCCACTTGGACGGGGCGCCAAGCGGCATGCCGTTGGGTCCGAGCGACGTGGTCTTGGCAAGCGGCTTGCCCTCGAGGACCCGCAGGTTGTTCTCGAGTCTGGCTCTGGACCGGATGCCCAGTTCGGCCCGCGTCTCATCATCCGCATCATCCTCAAACTCGGCGAGGGCGTCGGTGCGGACGCCAAGGGCAATCTTGGAGGCGAGCTGACGGGCCATCTTGCCCTTGTTGGGGCCCGATGCCTGGCCGACCAGCGACGCATGGTAGATGAGACCATACTTGGGCGTCGCGTGCTTGGTCTTGAGCGCGCGGAAAAGCGCCTTCTCGGCGCCGAGGATCTGAATGGTCGAACCGGGGTTCTTGGCGAGGCTAATGAGCGAGCCCGCGTGCGCAATCAGACGGGCACCGACGAGAGCACCAACAAGCTCCGTCATGTTGGGCGAGATGGCCCTCATGCGGTTCTCGAGGTACTCGGCCAGCTGTTTCCTGTACTCGGAATAGCTGATGACCTGCTCGGCAAGCAGTCGGATGTTCTCCAGATCCTCATCGGTGATCTCGGTTCCCATGCTGATATCAGCAGCCGCCTTGACGGCCGTCTCGATCTCGTGGGGGAGGATCTCGGAAAGGTCGGCATCGACGGCGTTGCCACGCATGCCCAGGGTCACGATGACGCGGGCGTACGAAAGGTTGTCGGGCAGGATCTTGGCCAGCTCAGGGAAATGCCAGCCATACCACTCCTTCACACGCATGGCATACGTGTTCAGCTCCTTGTCCAGGTCGTCAAGAAGCGACACGGCATGGACAATCATGACGTCGACCTTGTCGGGAGAGAACTTCAGCCGGTGGCGGGAGAGCGAGTGCGACAGACCCAGCGACATCTCCTTGAAATTCTCGGGCAGCATGCCGGGGACGAGCTCAGGGAGATGCTGGCGAATGGCGCGGAACAGATCGTTGGTGGACGAGTCTGAGATGGGCTTGATGTTGAGATCCGGAAGCTTGTTGATGGCACTCCCGAGCTTGCTCTCGGCGACGGCGAGGGTGACCTTCTTCTCGTCCTTGAACTCGTTGAGCAGGGAGGCCAGCTTGGGCGTGACCTTGCCCTCAATGATGCCGGCAATTTCCTCGAGCGCCGCAGCGGCACTGTCGAACTTGGCGAACTCCTTGTACTTGATCCTGCAGGGTGTTGGTTGGTATGCGAACTTGAAGCAGGCGGGCGGCAAAAAGACTTACTCCTTCACGATCTTGTCCACGGTCGAAAGACGCTCGGAAACATTGTCGGCATCGAGCAGCTTCTTGTCGGCCGCCTTGAACAGGCCATAGCTGCAATCGCGAGTTAGAGGCGCTGTCCCAGCCAAACAAGATGGAACTCGCGGGCGGGTCGCATCCGCACGCTTGTTTCTGCAATTGAACGAGATGGGCTTACCCGGCGCTGGTCTCGGTGAGAATGAAGAGAGGCATTGTGATGACTTGTTCTCGTCGACCCCCAGCCGCGTTGTGGATTGTTCGTGGAAAGGTGGAAAGGCGGCTCGACTGCGGCTGTGCGTGCAGTTCACCAAAGGCTTCAAGCAGAAAAAAAGTCAAAAGCGAAGAACAATTTTTCTACCACTGATTTGGAGGTCGGAGGTGGGGCAGGGGGTCCGAGCTTGCGTCGAGCGGCCGTGGCTTGGGGCAGGCAACTTAGGTATGTACCCGGGCAGCGCCAAGGATGGCGCCGATCCAGGAATCAACGCCGCACATCAAGCTCCAACAGGTCAGAGGGAACCCGTCATTACAACTTCAAGCCAGACGGCACACGGCAGCACAAGATGGAGGGTCTCCTTTTCAATGTGAACAATGGGTATGTCGCGTCTCGGCCCCTTCGCAATCAGCAACCGCTCCATCACTGCCATGCTGACATGGCGATGCCGCCCGCCGCAGCTACCTCGAGGGCATTGTCCGTGGCTACCGGAACGGACTGCTCACCGGCGCCAACTACACCAACATGACACAATGCGAGAACATCGATGGTCCGCCGGCCCATTTCCCCTGCCCTCAACGGTGCCCGATCCTAATCGCGTCGCCACAGATCTCAAGCTCCAGCTCGGCCCCGCGTACGGCGACTTCCTGGCCGCCCTCCCCCCGAACCCCTCCACATCCAGTCTCGCAGCCAAGACGACGGAAAAGCTCGTCTCCGAGTTCCGCTACGTCCGCGCCAACGCCGTCGGGTCCCTCGCCAAGTTCATGGACTACCTCACATACGGCTACATGATCGACAACGTCGCGCTCCTCATCACCGGCACGCTCCACGAGCGCGACACGCGCGAGCTGCTCGACCGGTGCCACCCGCTCGGCTGGTTCGAGACGATGCCCGTGCTCTGCGTGGCGACCAACATCGAGGAGCTGTACAACAGCGTGCTGATCGAGACGCCGCTGGCGCCCTACTTCAAGGGCAGCCTCATCCACCAGGACCTGGACGAGCTCAACATTGAGATTGTGCGCAACACGCTGTACAAGAACTACCTCGAGGACTTCTACCGCTTTGTCAACTCGCACCCGGACATGGCGGGGACCCCGACGTCCGAGGTCATGTCGGAGCTGCTCGAGTTCGAGGCCGACCGCCGCGCCATCAACATCACGCTCAACTCGTTCGGCACCGAGCTGTCCAAGGCGGACCGCAAGAAGCTGTACCCCAGCTTCGGGAGCCTGTATCCCGAGGGGACGCTGATGCTGTCGCGCGCCGACGACTTTGAGGGTGTCCGCCTGGCGGTCGAGGGGGTGGCCGACTACAAGAGCTTCTTCGAGGCGGCCGGGCTCGGTGGCGGGCCCGGCGGGCCGGGGAATATGGCCGGCGGCACCGGGTCCGACGGCAGGAGTCTGGAGGATATGTTCTACCAGAAGGAGATGGAGATCGCCAAGGGCACGTTTACGAGGCAGTTCACCTACGCGATTGTGTATTCGTGGGTCAAGTTGCGAGAGCAGGTCGGTTTCTTTCATCGCGTTCCCAACCTTGATCTTGTGGACAGAAATCTAACACACGGGCGCTAGGAAATCCGCAACATCACATGGATTGCCGAGTGCATAGCGCAAAACCAAAAGGAGCGCATCGGCAACTACATCAGCGTGTTCTGATTTGGGATGTGTGTTTTGGCCTTGCGGGAGGGAGTCTGTAGAATGGATGGGGAAGTCTCGAGAGCATGAGTTTATTGGGCACGGCGTATGGGCGAAGGGGCCGTCAAGCGGCAACGTGGATTATATTGCGAGATGCGGGAATCTTTGCTCATTCCTGTTTTGTTCTGTCGGTATCGTACATGAGGGAGTTACACATGATGCTGGGTTTCTACGCGTCGTCCCTGCTGCGTCTATCATACGGCCCGAGGATTACTAGAGCGTGATCTGGTCCTTCCATGTCGCCGGCGTCAGACCCAGCGTCGCGATCATGTGCTGCCACCTCCCGCTTCCCCTCTCCTTCGTCTCCATGTACCGCAGCAGCCGCTGTCGCTTGTGGCACAGCATCCGCAGACTCCGCTTGTTGTTCTTGTCGCGGTGGCCCTTGGGACCCTCGAGCGCCAGCGCGAGCGCGCGGATCTTGCTCGTCAGGATCGCGATCTGCACCTCGCTGCTCCCCGTGTCGGGCCCGGCCCGGATCGGCTTGGGCTGCGGCACCATGCCCCGCCCCGGCGGCGGCGCCGGGTGCTCGAGCGTGTGGTCCGTGGCGTGCCGGCCAAAGGTCTCGATGCACCGCTGGATGTTGGCGTGCTTCCGGTCCTTGGCGCTGCCGTTCTTGAGGTCCGTGATGCGCCGCAGCGCGAGCAGCGCCTTGGCGTGCCGCTCCTCGTGCTCCTGCCGCTCCTCGGCCTCCCGCGTCGGGTCGGACGCCGCGGTCTCCTCGCCCATCAGCGGCTGGGTCACGCGGCGGGCGTGCTCGACGGCCGTGTCCAGCTCCTCCTTGGTGAGCAGGTGGTTGATGAGGTGCGGCGAGGTCGGGAGCGGCTTGGCCTCGGCGTCGACGGCCTCCTGGCCGGCCGTGTCGAACGACTCGACGAAGGGCGTCGTGATGCCGTGCACGGGCGAGCCCCAGCCGGCCTTGCGCTCGGCCTCGAGCTCGGCCCGGCGTTCGAGGTTGGCGTTCTTGCGCTGCTGCGCCTGGGCCCAGCCGTACGGGTCCTGCTTCATGCGCTTCTTCTTGTCCCGCATCGAGATGCCGGCCGTCTGCACCCGCGGCAGCAGACTAGGCGTCGTGGTCGGGCTCGGGCGGAGGCATACTGCGCAGGATTAATTCCAGTCAGTGCAATTGATCTCGGCGAATGATGCCGTGACGGGGCCCTTCTCACGCGTGATGTTTCGCAGCCCCTGGGGGGCGGGTATCCGGGGCGGCATTGCAGCTGTGTCGTCTGGGTTGAATGTCTCCCCGGCGCTCCGTGTCCGTTCTCGTCTGGCTGGCGGCTGCTGCTGCTCACAACTTTCTCACTGCAACTTGCGACCCAGATTGATTTTGGAGCCAAAGCCGCTATTCCTGTTCGGGTATGGCGCAGGCTGAGAAGTCAGGTCGGGGTCTTGGCCGATTTCGAAATGCTCCCAGCTGCTGCCGGTCCGGCGGCCACGGTCGCTCCACCGCACGATTCCGGCCAACCACCAGCGGAACCCTGGCGGGGCTCTCCACAAATTCAATTTTGTGTGCCAAAATCGCCGAGCTCCGCCGTGCAGCTTCGTCGCGCTCGTCGAGAAAAATATATCCCACTCTTGAACGCCCGAATCTTGCCATCTTCTCCCGTCGTCACGTCCAACGAGAGAAAGCACAGTCAAGATGGCGCCCGCTAACCTCCCCTCCATCTTCAATGCCACGAGCACCGATATTGAGCAGCTTCTTGCTGCTCAGTGCCACATCGGCTCCAAGAAGTGCGTCCTTCCCCCGATTTCGACATGTGTGAGAGCGCATACTGACTTCGCGACAGCATGGGCGTGAACATGCAGCGTAATTATCCCCGACCGACTCTTCGACGAGCCAGGAATATTCTGACAGGTTTCTGCGTGCAGCCTACCTCTGGAAGACTCGTGCCGACGGTGTGAACGTCATCAACGTTGGCAAGACCTGGTACGTGGGGAAGAGTTTGGCGATTGGCCGAGAACCTACGATCTTTGCGGCATCATCCAAACTAACCATCCATGGCCATACAGGGAGAAGATCTGCTTTGCCGCCCGCATCATCGCTGCCATTGACAACCCGAGCGATGTCTGCGTCATCTCGGCCCGTCCCTACGGCCAGCGCTCCGTCCTCAAGTTCGCCGCCCACACCGGCGCCCAGGCCATTGCCGGTCGCTTCACCCCCGGTTCCTTCACCAACTACATCACCCGTTCGTTCAAGGAGCCCCGTCTGATCATCGTCACCGACCCCCGCACCGATGCCCAGGCCATCAAGGAGGCTAGCTACGTCAACATCCCCGTGATTGCCCTCTGCGACACCGACTCTCCCACCGAGTACGTCGACGTTGCCATCCCGACCAACAACAAGGGTCGCCACGCCATCGGCCTCGTCTGGTGGATGCTCGCCCGTGAGGTCCTCCGCCTCCGCGGCACCATCTACAACCGCGAGACCCCCTGGGACACCATGGTCGATCTCTACTTCTGTAAGTCGCGCTCGGACATGAAGCTGCCCAAAGAGGTGCGGCCCAGCTAACAACCGCACGCAGACCGCGACCCTGAGGCCGAGGCTGAGGAGAAGGTTGAGGAGGAGAAGCTCCCCGGCGTCGAGGAGGAGGGCCCGGTTGCCATCGAGTCCGGCTTCGCTGCTGGTGCTGGTGCTGGTGACTGGGAGGCTGCTGCCCCCGCCGCCTTCCCTGCCGCCCCCGCCGCCACCACTGGCGAGTGGGCTGAGGCCCAGCCTGCCACCTGGGAGACTGGAACCGCCGCTGCCACCGCCGCGGCCGCCGCCCCCACGGGCGAGTGGGCTGCCGAGGCCGCTCCCAAGGAGGCCTCGGGCTGGTAGACAAGAGATGGTCAAATAAAAATGGTCATTTTTCGGGGTCAGGCGTAATGGCGGCGCGGACACAAGGGGCATTCATTGATCACTCTTTCTCGCCAATTTCCCGCTGCACCCTGGGCTTGAATCGGGACTGTTGATTTGCCCAGCTCGGTTTCTCTCTCGCAAAGTGGCGTCCCCTTTGGCAGAGGTTCAACTTGACCGCACTAATGAGGGAAAGATATCCTCTCTGGCCGGGCGTTTGTGTTCGGCTGGGGAGGGGGAATGCCCTGTGGGGTCAAGAGGGGTGGACTTGATCGTTATCCCGCCTTGCCGGGGAAATTCACTTTGCCAACCATGTTCCAGCCGATGGTGATGTTCTAGCATTGTGGTGACATTTGACCTAGTTTGATATCTGCGATCCATCCCTCAACCCCAACTCTAAGTACTAGTTTGGCGGCGATCCCCTTTCCGGCCGTCATGATCCCGCGTTTGGCAATTGCACGTGCCGACAAGTTCTCGTAGAGCAGAGTCCAACGGGTGCTTCTAAACAAGGCGAGTGGATCAGAGGCACATCTCCAGCTCAGCCCTTGACTGCCATGTTGCCTGTATCCTGTACCGGCCAAGTGACCGGCAACCATCTAAGTGGGTATCTCCAAGTGAATATCCTTCTTAGGGTTCCTTCCAGACATGGCACGGGACTTTCATCTCGTCGCAACTACCTAGCTGTGAAATAATGCAGACGATGACAACATCGCCGTTGCTTGCTTGCCGACACAACCATGTAGGTAGCCAGCGAGGCAAGACAGTTCACCGGAGGAAACATACCACCCACCACTGCACTTGATCGTAAAAAGGTACATGTATGTATTTGCGGTTGGCCGGTCTGGGGGGGATAATGACGAGGTAACCTCTGGCTGGAGAGGGGGAGGGAGGACGGGCCAGCCATCAGGTCGCCAGGAACGGACGGACGGACCGACGGACGGACGGACCGACGGACCGACGGACCGACGGCCGGCAGTCAGATGTCTGCAACGCCGGTCACGGACGCGCCGGGCCGGGCGCGGACGGCCCGCGCCAGCTTGTCCAGCGCGGCGGAGTCGGCGTGGGAACGGGCCGCGGCCTGGTCCGGCTGGCTGTCCAGCGCGTCGGTGTAGATGCACGACTGGGTGTGGAGGACCGTCAGGCGGGGGCAGCGGGCGGCGATGGCGGGGAAGACTTGGCTCCAGGTTCCGGGGTCTGGTGTGGGATGGCTGGTTAGTTATGGATGGATGCGGTTGGGGAGGGCCGGGGCGGGGCGGGGCGGCTGGAGGCATTGGAATTTGGGGGGGTTGCTGCTTACGCCATGTCTTGTCCGAGAGCTGGGTCTGGCCCAACCTCACGTTGGATATGACGAGTTCCACCAGCGGGCTGCTGTCCATGGCCCCAGACGCGAGAATCGGGCCGCGCGTCATCATGACAATCAGGTTCTCGGCCGCCGTGGTGATGTCGCTGAGGTACAGGTTGGTGAGGCCGGTGTTCCTGGGGTGTAGCTGCACGGCGCCCTTGAGGCCGCAGAGAGACAGCTCGTCGAGGTTGATGAACCGCGAGACCTGCGGCAGCACCTGGGGGGTGGGCCGGTAGTTCATCGGTGTGAGGGGGTGGGGTTGGTGAAAGTAGTGGCTTTTGTCACTGTAGGCGACAGACAGCAGCAGCCGGCGGATCTTTGGCCACGAGGCAAGGGTCATGCTGTAGATGATCGCAGCGATGCCTATAGACGCGCGGTCAGCCCCTGTTCCCTGCATGTCGACAACCACGCCGGGCTGGATCTTGGAGCACTCACCAGCAAAACTGCCCCGAATATACAGGTCGGTGATGTTCGGCAGCCGGCAGTTGACGAACTTCCAGATGCCGTCATACCGCCAGCCGTCGACGACGCCGTGGCTGGGCTCGTCGAGACGCAACTCCAGCGCAGTCATGGAATCCACGGGAAAGTCGAGCTTGGGCAACGCCCGCAGGAGGTCATTCCGTGCGTTCTCAGCCGCCCTGATCTGTCCGGCGTCGACTTGGCACGACCGTTGGATCGGCTGTTCGAGCCGATCCAAGAACTCGAGCAGCCGGTCAAACCCAGCGAGCAACAAGTCGATCCGCAGGCCGGTGATGTTGGCCATGTAGCTCTGGTTGAGCCGGTCGTTGGCATACCGCAGCTGGCGCTGGATGGCCGAACTGCAGTAGTAGCTAACATCCAGGGTAAAGGTGCCATGGCTGTAGAGGAGCGTGGTCGCTGGCCCGTAGAAGCACTTGCTGACGAGTCTCAGCAAACAGAGGGCTCGCTGGAACTGCTTCGCGGTTCGGTTGTCCCAGCTGACAATGTCTGCGCGCGCCGTGTCCCACACCGCAGGGCGTTGAGTATTGGACGGGCAATGGCAGTAACTGTCATGGAACTGTGTGACAATCTGTGCCGTTCCGTCAGTGTCCGCGAGAGAAAAACAGGCGGCTGCCGACTGAAGTCGAACTCACCACACCATGCAACTCGGCCGGAATCTTGTTCATTGTGAGCAGTGGCGGCGACCCTTTTTGATAACGGGAGTGACGAGTGACTGTTTACTTCCTGTTGCAAAGACAAAATGCTGTCTGCGAAGAAGAGTGTGGGAACTCGGGACAGTCAAGTGTCGTTGTCGACCGGTAGTTTGAGTTGTGTGATGGGAAAGGAAGTCGGCGCGTAAAGAAGTGGCAACGGCCGAGTTGATTAGGGCACACCCTCATAGTACATGGGAAATAAACAGAAATACTAGAAAGTACCTGTTGCGAATAGTCTTCTTGATCTCCGGGCCGAACGAGAGGAACCAATAGATGGATGTCCGGAGCGTGGAGGGCCTGAGTGGACGGGGTAGATAAGAACAGTGCAGTATATATCAGGAAACAAGAAGGGGATGGAAATGACAAGGCAAAACCATCAACACCAAAGAATAAACAAAACAGGGGAAACCACGAACACCCTCACGATACCCAGGCATGTCATCGCCAAACCAAGAACAAGCAGTATCCTCCTGGTGACCCCGTGTTCACAGCCAACAGAGAAACATGGGAGACAGGCAAACACAAACATATACTCCCACATCGGGGGCTGAAGTCAACATGTCGTCTTCCATTGCTACCTCTCTCTCACACACCCACAGCAAGCCGGCCAAGCTCACAACCCCCAACAACCAAAACACCACAGCCACACCACTCGACCGACGCACTCTCTACTCTGGTATCACAGCACAATGCACATCCCAACCCGTACAAAACAAAAAAAAGCAACGCGAGTCCCCCACCCTCCAACCAAGACAGACAACAAAAAGACATCTTTGCCGAGACGCAAGCAAGTGGCCAGCCCAGAGGCAGGGCAAAACCAAGGTATCCATCCATCCATCCATCCATCCATCCATTAGCCCAACCCTTCCTTCTCTCATCCCTTCCCAATAATACCGAGTCAAAAAACAACCAACGCCAATGTGCCCATACGCCCGCCCGCTAGCCTAATAGCTTGATCAAGAAACGGAAAAAAGAAGACGGTCCCATCAACAGCAGGGGAAAAAAAAAAAAAAACCCCGAAAATCCAGGAAGCAAGGAAGATGGCTCGGATTGACTGGGTATCGGCGGCAGATGGCAAAAATAGGGCCATGCAGTATGCAGGGAAACTGACGACCAAGGATGCGGCGGCGCGTGTAAAGCAGTCAGTGGGTGGTGGTACAAGTATGCGAGCGCAGACGATGGATCGGCGATGCGATGCGGTGGCAGGTGATGCAAGCCTCGTTGAAGTCGCGGCCCCGATCATGACGCTGAAGGACAGACGTGAAAAGAAATAATAAAACCAAGATCGTGTCCGGGGGTGTGCGTCGTGTCGTACATCGCCGTAGTCGTCGTACACCTGCCCCCGCGCTCACTCCAGCGCGTTACTCCGCCTGCGAATCTCCTCGTCGCTCAGCGCGCCCATCCAGAGACACCGTTCCGTGATGCCCTCGACCGGCTGGAACGTGTACAGGGTGCTCGCCTCGAGCAGCCGCAGCAGCGTCTTGACCACGCCCGCGGCCGTCCGGCACCGCTCAAAGTTGACCAGCGGCGCCGTCGCCGGCGAGCTGGCAATCTCGCTCGGCTTCTGCGCATTGAACAGTAGATCGTGCGTGTAGATGCCCACGAACGGGATGCAGCCCATGTCCGCGGCCGCCGAGCCACCGCCCTCCATCTCACCGCGCATGCCGTAAAAGTTCCGGATCGGCGACAGGAGCGCCTCCAGCTCCTGCAGCGTGCGCTTGTCGCTCGCCGGCACCATGGTCCACGTCTTGCGCAGGCGCCCGACCTCGTTGCTCGTGAGCGCGATGGCGATCTGGCTCATGGTTGCAAAGTTGCGGTAGCGCCGGCAGTGGGCGGCAATGTGGATGAACTTGATGATGCAGCGCGCCCGCTCCTCAATGTCCTGCGTCAGGACAACCTCTGAAACCGTCCACTTGACCATGATGTTGAAGCGCGCAATCACCACCTCGACGCCTCGCGCATCCGTGTCTCGGAGGAACGAGACCCAGCTTCGGGCATTGGCCCCATTCTGCTCCGCGTTCTTCCAGCGCATCTCGATCAGCTCCCTCCAGTCAATCTCGTTGAGCGCATCCTTTTCGACCAGGGTGAACTGCTGTGCCAGAACCTCGCTGTCAAACGCGAGGATGAACGGCAAGTGGGCCGCGTACTTGTCGTCCGACCCCGTGGTGGGGTCGGCAATCGGATCCGTCATCTCGAGCTTGGGGGCATTGCGCAGCGCCTCATTGGTGCCTGTTGGGTCCAACGGCAACGGGAGCGGGCACTGGCTATATGGCACCCCTGTCGTGGTCGGCGTCGTTTCCGGGGTGAGCGGCAGTGGCTTCTCCCAAACCTGATGGTCTTGGAGTGTCGGGATATACGCGGTTTCTGGAGACATGTGGAGGGCCTGGATCAATGTCATGGGTGGTGACGGTGGCCTCGCGCCGGACTGTTGCATCTCACCCAGTGGATGGGCCGGCAACGTGGAGACGGCGACCCCGATGTTCGACGACGAGGGCATCCCATCCCCTCCATCATAATCAAGCATCTCGGCGGACAATTCCGACGAAAGATCGCTGCCGTTGTCACTGCCCACGTACAGGAACGACTGCTCCATACTGTTGCGAACCGGCCCATCCGGCGGCGGCATGGTTGCCCCGGGCAGAATCCGATCCATGCTGTCGGTCTTCATCACAAAGTCGAATGAAGGATGCTGCGAGTCATGAGCGCTGCGCCGATCTGAAGTCGTGTGTCCTTCATCAGGTCCCTGAAGGATGGAACGGTCCATCCATTCCAGGGTTACAGTCCGCTTGCTGTGTCCGTCATCCGTCAAACCGCACTCCAGTAACGGCCTGGAAGAATACGACGCCTTCGAATCGTCCGACAAGAAAGAGCGCGCATTATGGTGCCCTTGGCGACCGGACACGTCCAACAGGCCGCCCCTAGTGGTAACCGTGGTGGGCACGCTCGATGTGGAGTGTGTACGTGGTTCCTCCACAAGGGGGCCGTGGCGATGATCCTGGGCCTCATCTGTCGTTGGAGCATTCTTCGCGGCCCGGCCCAACTCCATGATCAATGAAATGTCGACATCGGCACACCTGCTTGGGTCCATGGACAGCCTGGCGCCGGATTTCTTCTCGTACCTGCCCTCGAGCTTCAACAACGCAGACTCGACCCCACCATCGTCATCCACGTCATCCGGAATTTGCGCAAGCTTTTGTGCTTCGATTTCGAACGAGGGTCGCATAACGGGCTTGGATGAGTGGGTGCTAAAGAGGGAGAGATGGAATTTCGGATTCTGCTCCGTGACGGCGCCGAGAGAGAATGCTTCGGCACGACCGGGCGAGTAATCACTGGCGACGACTTCAACGTAGCCACCAGAATCGGCAGTGGGGCTGCGGAGGGACGAGCTGCGCATGGACTCTGTAAATGTTGTGAGAGACCCGACGGAGCGTGACTTCTTTAGCCCTGTCGCGTCCAGGTCGCCGACATTGATGACGGCACGCAGGTCGCCGCCTGGTCTTCTCCTCAGAACTCGAAGGGGCCGTGGTGCGAGGATTTCGGGTGAATCGTCTATCGAGCGGCCCGAGATTGTCGTGGCATCAAAGCTCCGGATGGTGGGTTGAGGGAAGATACCGCTAGCAGAAGATGCGTTGCGGGTATGGCCTCTCGGACGAGATGAGACGTACGACCGGCTCGAAGCTTGTCGTGTATGCTTTCCCACACTGCTTAGTGACGGTCGATGAAGGCTTGGTTTCATGGCATCCATCGAAGGGCGGGCATGTTCTTCCGAGGGGGGGGGATTTTGTCCGAGGGTCTCCATATCCGGGATGAATGGCGGTAGAGGGTCCGCCGGCAGCGAATGCTGCGAAAAATGCTGGCCTAGTATGTACGAGGATCTCCTGGGTGTTCCTAGAGGGCGGCTGGGGGGGGTGGTCGGCGGCGTCGGATCGGCGCCGTTGGGCGCGAAGGCCGCGGCGAACGTTTCTACCGACGGATTGCTAATTGGCAGAGCGCCGGCCATGAAGGGGTAATCACTCCGCAGGGAGGTATCGTCGACAATGACGATGGACTGGCTGCCAGTGGTGATCCCCATGTCGCTCACAGGCCGGGTATCGGCCGGCTGCTCCAGATTGCCAGCGGAGATCTGTGAGCCACGAGCAGAGTGCTCGATCCCAGCTTCGAGGTCCTCTCGGACAGCCCTCTTGAACTCGTCGGCAACCTCGGCACCAAGCAAGTCGATTCGGACCAGAGGGCGCGCACTGTTCTGACGGCCTCGCCCCTGCGGTACTACCGGGTTCCCAGGCAGCCTGTTAGTCGTCACGCCCCGCGGACCAGGGGGAGAGATGTTGATGTAACTTTCTTGCGCAGGTGACCCGCTCTGAACCTTGTTACTCAAAACGCGCCGCACGCTGCCCAGGAGTCTCTTCATGCCTTGCCCAGACATGGCCGACGCCATGGTATTCGCCTTGGACAACTCGGTCGGCGCCGGCTGGAACAGAGTAGTTTCCCTAGATCCTGCTCCGGTGCGTGGCACATGGACTTCTTGGACGAATGACTGGGAAGGCGGCAGTATGTTGCCACGGACCAGACTGCCTGCATACGAGAGAGCAAGAAGAAGCTCGGCATTCCTGAAAAGAGCCTGCTCCGTCGTAGTTGGATGATCACGCAGAGAATCGCTGAGGCTTCCGTTTCGCCTGTGCGCGTGGTTGGGACGGACCCGCTTGCCAACAACAGCGCGAGGGGTGGTGGCAACCAGGTCGGCGTTGTACATGGAGCTCGGGTCGGCGGGATGCGCAGCTGCATAGTTGGCACCGGGTTGCGCGAGCCGTGTGCTTTTGGTCGGGAACGAGCAAGATACCGCATCGATGCTGGCGATACTAGTCGGCGATGCCATGTTCCTCTCCAACATGTCGTCGTCCAGGTCATTTTCAGGCGTGGCCGGACGGTCTCCGGTCACAACGGCATCAATGTGGCCGATGCTCGCCGCGTCCACATAGAAACTTGTATCCTCGCAAGGACTGGGAGGTACTGAAACGTTGTCCAGCTGCGGCAGGCCAGGGTCGGGTTCTAGCCAAGAGATTGGATCCAGGCGCGGATCGCGGTGGCCGGCCACTCCTCCCGGCAAAATCGGGATATCCGGCCCCAGCGACGCATCGAAATATGGTCCATCCCAGAACTGTGCGCACACCCTCCGCCAACACTTCTTTAGCTCTGTCAGGATCTTGAGCGGCACCCTCCGTGCCTGCAAGTCCTGCGACAGCTCGTCCACCAGCTCATTGAGCAGGCTGCAGAATGTGGTCCGAATAGCGTAGTCGGCTAGAAAATCATCCATAAAATAGTTGAGAATCCAATGACGCAAGGCGACGAAGGTGCGGACCCGTACCACAGTGCCAACCTCGTCGTCCCTTCGCAGCGCCCATCGAAGCCGCGCAAACAGCATGCGAACAAGGTCCGAAGGCTCGAGGAAAGAGCGATAAGCGAGGAAGAAGTCGGACAGCAGTTCGTAGTCTACGAAGCTGGGAGACGTAATCTCGGCGACCAACCGAGGCGGGGTCGCAGCAGTTACGGACCCGGAAGCCGAGTACCGTACAAGGACGCGGTCATCGCAGTCGGGTTTGAAGGTCAAGGCGTCGAACATGGCGGGCTCAATCACCACGTGAGAGGACATGTATGTTGCGCGCAGCCTGTGGGCGGTCGGGGGGTTGAGGGGGCCCGAGGGGTCGGGGTGAGGGGAGCGTATCCTAAACCCCGGAAAGGGACTGGCTTTCCTGGAGCCGTTGGGGGTTGTCCCGTCGGGTGTGCCGTAGAGAAGCGACGCGCTGCTCGAGGGTGGCTCTTCGGTCGTCGGGGCATACGACGAGCCACGGATGAATGGTGTCCCGCGAACACTGAATCTGGGGGTGCCCATCTTCCATGTCGGAATGGCGACTTCCAGTAACGGGGACCGGCCCATAACCCCCTCTTCGACAGTCCTGGGCCTCCGCTCCTCGCCCGGCTGGGTGATGACGATCTTGAACGCCCCCGGTTCGGACTCTCGGACCACGCTGGTGTCGGGCAGCGTAGAGTCCGACATGGCGCGACGGTGCCTTTGTCGGATTTTGATTTGTTTCTCGCCCGAGCTTTCGCGGCCGGGGCCCGCGGACGAAGATGGGGGATAGGGGGGGTTCCATTCGCGACAGGAGAGCTGTGGGACAAGGTCCAGATCCCGGCGCTTCTCCAGGCCAAAGGGCTCCAAACCGGCCGTACCAGGCGGAGTCATGGGGAACACAAAGTTTGGCTGGGGGTAGCGCTGGTTTGCGGGGCGAACGGTTGGCCTGTGAGACGTCAATATTTGCCCGTCCGTCGGCGTCAAGCACGTTTGCCCTACCTTAGATAAATGCGCCCATTGTTTCCGACGTTCGCGACGGCAAACTGCCGCCCCTCGCGGCCGGCAGACCCTCCGTCCGGGGCGATGGTCCACTTGTCGTCGTCCTGGCTGCCCTTTCTTGTCCGTCTTCCCGCAAGGTTCTCCTCGTGTGGCCTGCGCTCGGTTACAGGTAACAAGGGCTTCGTTTGCACACTCCCAGCCCCCCACGTCTTTGGTTTTGTCAGGCCAAGGGCAGGTGCGCCACGTCCAATACCAGGCCGTTCGCCATCGTTCCCGGGCTCCGGCGGTGACCGTTGAAGGCGTACGTCGCGAAGCGTCCTCTCGCGGCGCAATGGCAGATCCCTTGTCAGGGGCTGTCTCGGTGATGGCGGCTGCTGTCGCGGCCGTGGTGTGAGCCCAGTCGCTGGAGGTGGCGACGGCGGCCCGTTGTCCATTGTGAGGACGAGGTCCTAGCTCGCAGAAGGCGCGCTGCTATTGGCGCCGGTGGTGGTGCTCCTATTGGCGATGGCGGAAGGGTCTATAACGAGAGGCATTGGGGGTCAACACCAGCACATGGTCTTGTGGGAATTCATGAAGCAATGAGGGCAATTGCAGGCAAGGTTTGCGGAGCGGTTGCATTGGGTGGTGCGTTTACCCAACCAGGCCGGCACGGGGGAGAGACGGACGGGGGGAGGTCCGAGCAAACGACCGAGAATGGGAGTCAGCGCGGATGGAGAATAGAGTGACATACGGGTAGTACGGCGTACGGATCCTGCACAGAGCCATCAAGCAGATGCAAACAGGTTCCGAGTACCAGAAACGGTGGCAAAACAGCACGAGGAGATACGGACGGCTGGGTGCCTGAGACAGTGGTTTCGCTGGGCAATTCGCAAAAGGCGAGAAGTGAAGTGAAGTGAGCTCGAAGACGGGAGAGCAGCGATGAGTGGGGAAAAGCTAGACTCGTTGTGCAAGGTGCAAGTTGCAGGGTCAGGAGCTCAGCGCATGATTTGATTTGCTGTGGGGCCCAAGGTTGGCTGGGCCCTGCGATGGAGGAAGGAGAGCCAGGGCCGGCGTGACCAGGGTATGGGCCCAAGTTGGTGCGTGTGGAAGGCACCAGGTTCGCTTGTAATGTACAGAACATGGGCCCAATTCAACCCGCCCGGTGACCCCGCTTCCACGTCCACCGCTCGCAAAAGCCCACGGGACGAGACAGCCGTTACCTATGCTCAGACGCAGACGAGACGAAAGACTTGTTGGAGCGGGGGTGCTCAGCTTTCTGCTTAGCGCACCCGCCGCCCTGACGGCGGGGCTTCCTTGCCAAACTGCAGGGATTCGCGTCGGTCACCGTCGCCGAGTGGAGCTGCCACTCGCCGGAAGAGCTTCCGGCTCGGTTGGCGCTCGCTGGGAAATGACATTATCCAGCCAGGCGGATTCGTCAATCCGTCACTGCCGGCCAATCCCCCTTCTTTCGCATTCCTTTTCATGGGGCGCAGACAAATAAGGTCTGTAAAGTGTAAAGCCCCATCGCTCCGGACGCCTCCCCAGCAACGGTGGCGCTCCGGGCCTCGCCTCGCAACTGCACGACTGTTCCCACCAATGACGTCGAGAGCCGTGCCTCCATGCCGGCTCGCGTAGCACAGCATGTCATCTTGAACGGGGAGGCTGACTGGCCGACACTGGTCTGTACATATGTAATACACATCTACTAATAGTGGATGGGAGAACACAATCCCATGCCCAGCCAAAAGGATCCGCATCACACCGCCACGAGTCGCGAGTCCCGAGTCCCGAGTCTCCCGCGATTAGTTATCCACAGTCCACACAACCAATTTGTGGGAAGATGAGTACGTCGGAATGCAGCCCGGGGCTCACGATCCTGTGGCACGGTTGGTTCCGACATCAACAGCCGCCTGTGCCTGATCGTCATGACGAAATGGGCAGATCTCCAATGGGAGATCTGCAGCGCGTCTTGGCGACCGCCGTCCAGACCGACGAGTCTCACCAACGGCGGAGACCACCAGTCATCACTCTCTCGAGGATTCCCGAACCACGATTCCCCGAGGCCCTCACCCCGGACGGACCCCCGTTGCACCCAAGATTGCAAGTCGAGACACCCCGAGTCGGCCGCTCGCTTGTTGGGGGGGCCCCCCTTCCCCGATCGTGGCCCACCCCGTGCGTTCCCGCCATGCATATCCATGGTTTGTGCATCTGCCAGGAACCGGGCCCCAGCCGTGCACCAACGCGTGGGGAATGTGGGTGAGCCGATCGCCACTCTCTGCGCGGCGTATTTCGTATCGGCCGTCATGACGATAGAACCCCACGTGTTCTACAGACAGTCTGGGATGGATCTGCGTGCGAAACGGGCTGGGCCATGACCGAACGGTGGAGGCGTGTCGGTGGAGCGGCGTCGGTGGAGCTGCGATCGGATCATCCATCCCAAGCGCATGTGTACATACAGTACGGACAGTGCTCCGTGCATTGAGACTGGTCCAGCAACCGGTTGCCTGCTCGGGGATGGGATGGGATCGACGCCGATGGGGCCCGTGACCAGCGCGTCTCCATGGTGTCCGTGATGCACAACATGTCCGGATATGGAACCCCATCTCACTGACAGCTTCTTGGCCCAGCAGTATCCACAGCAGAAAACGCTGGTGATCTCGGGAAGTGCCGATGAGATGAGATCGCAAACACATCGACTTGACCGCGGCCCTGTTCGTCTCCCGTGGTGTATGCAGCAATGCTCTTGTGAGCCACAGTGGGAAGAGAAGCAGTGGTATGTACATATGTATCAAAGCGGCGGCCGCCCTCGCGGTACACGATGGTGATAATCATCCGGGAAGACGGCCCCAGCGGCCAGGTCAAACAGCCCAGACGTCGAGAACGAGGCACATCTATGCATCCACCTTTGACATAGCACCGGCCTCACCGGGCGGGCACGTACAACGGCCGAGTCCATACGAACGACGGCTGCCTTCCGACGGTGGCGGTGGGGGAGTCGACCGTGATGCGAGGGCGCCGAGCCTGGACGGACTGTCGCCTGTTCGTAATTTCAAGGGGGGTTGGTTAGACGGAGAGGTCGAGTTGGCTCGTTCTCACATCACATCATCACATCCAGTCACCCACACACACACACCCTCCAGCCTCCCATCCACGCCACCCAAGAATAAGCTCATTCCTCTTCAATTTCTAGCTGGGCAGTTCGCCAACCCCATGGTATCTCGCATCGTATCTCCAGACAAGGAAAGGTCTGCCTGCCTGCCTGCCTGTCTAAGTGCCTGCCCTCCAGAAGCGCCACCCCAGGGCCAAAGCTCGGACGCCGGGTATGCTATGCTATGCTATGCTATGCTATGCTCTACGTCTCTACACGCCGATATCAAAATCCCGCAAAAGCCGGTCATCATAAAAACGCCATTCCGTAATCCCCTCCTCGTTTCACTCCATTCCCCCCCTCCCCCCTCCTCACCCCCAAATCACACCACCACCCACCCGCACAGTATATACCACACCCCTCTCCCGGGACCGCAAACCTAGCCCCCCGACCCCCCCTCAACAGCAGCGACCGGCGCCTGCCCACCACCGGCCCCCGCACTCTCGCTCGCCGATGACGCCGCAATCGCAGCCTGCAGCGTCTCGAACAGCTTGGTATCCTGCGCATGGTCCGGCGTCGAGTGATGGTTTGGTGGGATCGGCGGGAGCGGGAAGGCCTGGGCCTGGGCCTGGGGTTGAGGTTGAGGCTGTGTGTTGTTGTTGTTGTTGTTGTTGTTGTTGTTGTTATTGCCGTTCCGGCTGCTGCTGCTGTTGTTGTTATTGTGGTTGTGGTTGTGGTTGTGGTCGGGTCTGCTGGCCGTGTTGGCTAGGTTGGGGGATAGGATCTGGGGTTGGTGTTGCTGCTGCTGCTGCTGCTGCTGCTGCTGCGGGTGCTGGGTGTGGGCCGGGGGTTGTTGTGCTTGGGGTTGCGACGGATGTTGGGGACCGGGCTGGGTTTGAGGTCGCGGTGGTGCCTGCGGTTGGTGCTGTGGGTGGTGCTGCTGCGGCTTTGGCGGAAGTGACTGCGTGTGTGGCTGGTGCTGTGTTAATGGCTGTCGATGCTGCTGTTGCTGTGACACCTTAACGGGATCTTGGCGGGGTTGTTGAGGTTGGTACTGTTGTTGTTGTTGTTGTTGTTGTTGTTGTTGTTGTTGGGGCTTCGGATGCTGGTGCTGGAGTCCTGGTTGGGGCTGTAGGGGCGGGAGATGGGCCTTCAGTGCTTGTTGCACGGCCGAGGCCGGGGGTGCCGGCTGTATCGGAGGAAATGTCGTGACCTTGTGGAGCGAGTGGTGGTCTGACGGCTCGATCTTAATCCGGGGTGAGATGGGCACCGGAGGCAATGAGTTGCCCACTGTCCCGTGAGAAGGGTTGGCGCTTGCACCGGCTCTACCCCCTACATGGCCCACCGGGCTGGCTCGCTTGACCGGCGAGGGCGCGAGCGGGCCGTTTGCAGCGGGGTGATGGTTGTTCTGCAGGCCACCGGCTAGGGTCATGATGCCCTGGAGTCTCGCCTGCTCCTCTTCCAGGTTCAGGCGTGCCTTCTCTTCTGCTTCCTTCCGAGCTGCCTGACTAGGAGCCCGGGTTTTCAGCTCCCCGGTTACACTCTGCAGATAGTATGGCATTTCCGAGTTTGTTTTGAGGAAGAAGAGCTTCAGGTTTCTGGCCTTGTCCTTCAGCTGGACCTGGGTCCGGTCCTTCAGGATGTCCGAGATGGTGCCGTGCTGTCCAAAGAGAGAAAGGATTTGGCTCCAATGAGGGCCCTTGACCATGTCGAGGCCCGCCATGAGCGCCTTCTCCTCTTCGGGGGTCCACGGCCTCCGCGTCGAGTGCAGGCCTTCGCGCCGTGTCGTGTTGGACGACTTGGCAACGGCGGCCTGTCGCGCCTTTTCGTAGAGGGCAGCCGTTGGCATGGATTGATTGGGTGGCAGATTCTCGCCAGACGCACCCACGGAGGCCGGAGGAGCTGAGCCCTGCGTGTACGATTGATACGGCGACGGGTGCGCGTGGTTCAACTGGGCCAGAAACTGGGGGTGCGCTGAGGCTGCAAAAGATCAGTCACTCGAAAACAAAACCAACTCGCGGCGGTTGCGTACCAATATTTGAGCCGGTTGGAATTGACAGGCTCGGAAGCCCATGGGTGGGAATATCGAGCTCGTTCTTTAGTTTCTCCGAGATGAAGGAAGCCAGATTTTTGGGGTCGAAGTCTGATAACCCATTCGGGACAAGCTGGTCGGCCGACGACTCCTTTAGCTCCGGGATATGGCTGGAGAGCGACTGCTCGATCAGCTTTTTGAGGTCAAGGCCGTCATCCTCTCCAGAACCCGGCGGTGCTGAGGCGAGCGCCTCGGAGAGAATGTCCTTCATCTGCGCGGCGTCCGCGTCGGTCTCAGTAAGGTGCGATGTCGCAGACTGCAGAAGCGCGGCCAAGCTATCGTGCTCCCCTTGCTGGACGCCGTCCGGGTCGCGGGCCGGGGAGGTCTCTTCTTCGTTCAGCGGAATGTTCACCCCGTACTTCTCGGCATAGTCCACGACCACGCCAAGATGGCTTTGCAGGAAACAGCTCAAACTCTCGGCAAACCGTTCGGTCGATGCCTGGACCTCCAGGGATTCTGACGGAGTTAGCAAATCGCAGCCTGGCGGGCTTTTGGAAAGACACTGACTCCTGATAATCTCATCACCCGTGATCTTCCCCAAGTGTTCCCGTCTTTCCTTGACTTGGCTGACGAGCCCTTCCTCGTCTGTACTCAAGATCAAATCCCCACTGCGCAGCTTCAATGACTCTTCGAAATTAACGGGGAACAGGGTATCCAGAAGCCGTGAGTCAACCTGGGCATGTTCGGTGGCTGTGTTTCGGGCTTCCAGGAACAGCCGTGTTTTCAGACAGACAAGCGGCTCCGTCAGCGATGCTTTGTATTCTCCGTCCTCGGGGATGAAAATGGAGAAAAAGGCGTCGTGGAGGTCTTCTGGCGGCACATCTTGGGCGCCAAAAATACTCGCCGCAGTTGCGGCCAAGTTCGACATGCGGATCGTCTCGCGATCCTCCGAATCGGTGATATCCAACTCGTCGGGCGACAGCAGTGCCGAGTCGGAGAAGGCCTTCCTCGTGGGCCGGAACATGTCCCTCAGCATGTCGTAGGCCTTGCGAAACTCGGATTCGGGATCGGCCAGGAGAGACTGTGTCTCGGCCCGCGGCTGTTGCGACAGCCTGAGCAAGATCTGGACGGCGATGTTGCCCAAGACCGGGAGGCTCATGGACCGCATGACGTAGAAGGGGTTACTGGAAGCCTTCATGATCTTGTTCTCGGCCCTTTCCGGCTCGGGCGTGGTGCTTGCGGGACCGTCTGGTTCAGGCATGTCGACATCGCGCATGATGATATCGTCGGTTTCCGGAAGATCGTGCTGATCAAAATCGGCAAGCGCATCGTTCAGCATTGCCGCCAGATCAAGACTGGGCGCCTCGGTGGCGGTCTCCTCCTTGTGCCCTATTTGGTCCGTCTTCTGCCGCTTGATGGTGTTGTCGTCGAGGCCATCGGGGCTCCGGGGGCGTTTCGGGGAACGTGGCCCAGTGGCGTTGCGCGAGGCAGAGACAGACGCAGCCTGCAGTGGTTGTAGAGGCGCTGCATCAATCCGAGAGGGCGCAAGTGGCTGCGCGGACTGGGGAGGCTGGGGGTTCGCGATTTCGTTGCTCGATCCAGGAACCGGTACCGTTTCGGGAGCGGAGGGAGCTGGGGTGGGTAGCGGCGCGACAGCGGGCGGAGCGGTCGGTATCGGGGCAGACGCCGGGCCCGGGGGAGGAGCTGGCGAAGCGGCGGGAGGCACGGGAGGCAGCGGGGGAAGGGGAGGAGAGGAGGCGGCTGGCGCAGGAGCAGGAGCAGCAGCAGCAGCAGAAACAGGAGAGATCTCGGGAAGAGTATCCTGCGCAGGCTGGGGCGGGGGCTGGGGCTGGGTTTGATGCTGAGATGTGTCGGGTTCGATGGCCCCAGATGTCTCTGGCTCGGGCATTGACGCGCCCAGGGCGGCCAAGAGGTCCGCCTCTAATTGCGATGCGTCGGCCATAATGCGCACGATACGGTTTCGAGGCCCATTGAGGAGGGATTGAATGCGATGGGTCGTCGGCTCTGAGGAATGAACGGTTCCAGTCTCGATTGAGTCTTGGGATGCGGGGCAGTCCAGCAATCGACCTCGTCGCGACGGCAGCAGTGGCTCCTAGGCTTCTCGAGGCATTCAATTGGGTTTACGAGTTCACGATAGGTACGCTGTTATCGTGTTTGGTAGCGGTCGGCTTCGATGCTGATGCCGTCGTGGGCGCGGGCGGGACTGAGGAGATGTCGGAGAAATTTTTGAGAGATCCGATCTCCAAAAGTTGCCCTTATTTTCTGCCCCAGCCTCCGATACACACCCCAGCAGAGCGCCTCTCAAAATGCATCCAACGAGTGCAAAAATCAACCAACACGCATCGATTTGCACGATGCGGTTGTTCATGGCCGCCATTGACCGTATTTTCTCTGGGACGGTTTTCATTTTCTGATGCAACGGCAACCAAACCGTCGGGAACGCTTGTTGCCTGGCGGGTGATGGGCGCTGTTTCTGCCCGAAATCGAGACAAGAGGTGCAGGGGCGGCTCTTCGTCGCAGTCCTCTGCATAATATGGTATGATCGTACGGGCTCTTACCTGCCATGCATCGTGGAGGATATGGCCGAGAGATAACGAGAAGCTTGCTCTGCCTTCTGCGATCATTCCACCCCAGTCGCCGGCAAGGTGATTAAAAAAAAAAAACACCGAGCTTTGACCGGGCCCGTCTCGACAGGTACGGATGTACAGATTATTGGTTTCGGTGCATCCCCGGGAAGATGGAAGCTCTGCTTCGGCGCGCCGGATGGCATCTTGGTCAGCATGGTCAGCAGACCCCCAAACTTGAGCCTAGAACCACGCCCATGGATCTTGTTCTCACGCCAAAAACATCAATTGCCTGTTGTGTTTTCTTCGGGCAACATTGCCCCGAGGAGTACAGAGCCCGCCAGAACTCTCCATCTGGACAAGTTCAACAATGCAGTTTTCAGTTTCGCAGTGGACTTCAACAATATTTCAGTGGTGGGGGGTTTCAGCGCCGAGATGGACGGACCTGTCGACGGGGGTGCTGCGGGGTACAGATGCGGGGAGTTGTGAATGAGGACCCACGAGTTGCCCAAGACTGGATTTCGGATTAACCATCGCCCGCCCGTCTCTTTTGCGGAGGAAACACCCAGGTAGATCCAGGGAGGCGCAGGCTTACGGAAAAGTCTCGAACTCCGACCAGTCGCTCAGAGCAGCGCGCGGTATCAAGGTTCTACGCCTGCGTGACGAGCTGGCAAGAATGCGGGGAAAAGCGGGGCAATGGACAAAGCTTGATGGACATCGATTGGCGGCGAGTCCTTGGAATTCGGCGGAGCACGTGGGTAACCCAGTCGAGGGCCCCTGGGCCAGCACGTCAAGCAGACGGCCCGATGCGTGCTGGGAGCTTCCCAAACGGCCGCGAGTCAGCCGGTCGGTAGGGGCCTCTCGACGGTTGTGTCCTCGAATCATACGGCTTCGGGCCTCTGTCCATCCATTCGACTCTGTCACACCCTCCCGTTGACCCCGCTTCCAGAGCAGATCCATCCGGTATTGCGTTCCACTCGGCCGTTGAAGGAGGGGAAAGGAGGAGGAGGGGAGCATGCTTACCACGCGCTTTGTTTCCCGTCCCATGTGTTTCCAAACTCCCGGTACATAAGATGAGGCGGGGAAGTCGTCCAGTCCTTCCTACAGCTGCCCCTCTCTCCTTCTCCAAGCTTCTCCCTCCGCACAACCACCCAAACCGTCAAGATGTCGAACGTTTTCGTTGAGCTCACGACTCCGGTCACCGGCCCCTACCAACAACCCACCGGACTGTAAGCCGCCTTGATGCGTCTTCTTTTCTGCGAAATCCGATTAACACCAGCCCCCCCCCCCTTCTGCGCAGCTTCATCAACAACGAGTTCGTCGAGGGTGTCGATAAGAAGACATTCGAGGTCATCAACCCGGCCACCGAGGAGGTCATCTGCTCTGTGAGCGAGGCCACCGAGAAGGATGTCGACATTGCCGTTGCCGCCGCGCGCAAGGCCTTCGAGGGCCCCTGGCGCCGCGTCACGCCGCAGCAGCGCAGCATCCTCCTGATCAAGCTTGCCGAGCTCTGCGAGAAGAAGCTGGACCTGTTGGCTGCGGCCGAGTCGCTCGACAATGGCAAGTCCATCACCATGGCCCGCGGTGACGTTGGTGCCGTCATCGGCTGCCTCCGGTACTATGGCGGCTGGGCCGACAAGATCGAGGGCAAGACGATCGATATCTCGCCGGACATGTTCCACTACACCAGGCAGGAGCCGATCGGTGTGTGCGGCCAGGTGCGTACTCGCGACTTGTGATCCCCTGTTTTGGTAGCTGTGGTGGGGGGTTGAAAGAGACTGACATGGCGCTCACACCAGATCATCCCGTGGAACTTCCCTCTGCTCATGCTCGGGTGGAAGGTCGGCCCGGCGCTGGCCACTGGCAACTGCATCGTCCTCAAGACGGCCGAGCAGACCCCCCTCTCCGGGCTTGTGTTCGCCGAGCTCGTCAAGGAGGCCGGCTTCCCGCCCGGTGTCCTCAACATCATCTCCGGTTTCGGCCGGGTCGCCGGCGCGGCCCTCTCGTCGCACATGGACGTTGACAAGATCGCCTTCACCGGCTCCACCGTCGTCGGGCGCACCATCATGAAGGCGGCGGCCGACTCGAACCTGAAGAAGGTGACGCTCGAGCTGGGCGGCAAGTCGCCCAACATCGTGTTCAACGACGCCGACATCGACGAGGCCATCAGCTGGGTCAACTTTGGCATCTACTACAACCACGGCCAGTGCTGCTGCGCCGGCTCGCGCATCTTCGTGCAGGAGGGCATCTACGACAAGTTCCTGGCGGCCTTCAAGGCGCGGGCCGAGGCGAACAAGGTCGGCGACCCGTTCCACCCGGAGACGTTCCAGGGCCCGCAGGTCAGCGAGCTGCAGTTCGACCGCATCATGGGCTACATCCAGTCCGGCAAGGATGCGGGCGCGACGGTGGTGACGGGCGGCGAGCGCCACGGCGACAAGGGCTACTTCATCCAGCCGACCATCTTTGCCGACGTGCACCCGGAGATGAAGATTGTGCAGGAGGAGATCTTTGGTCCCGTGTGCGTCCTGGCCAAGTTCTCGACCGAGGAGGAGGTGATCCGGATGGGCAACGACACGTGCTACGGCCTGGCGGCGTCGCTGCACACCAAGGACCTCAACACGTCGATCCGCGTCAGCAACGCGCTCAAGGCCGGCACCGTCTGGGTCAACTGTAAGTCCCGCCACCCCACACATACCGTCACCGCAAAGTTACCTTGTCTGACCAACCTCTTCTGCCACAGGCCACAACCTCCTCAGCTGCGCCCTCCCCTTCGGCGGCTTCAAGTCTTCCGGCATCGGCCGCGAGCTCGGCGAGGCCGCGCTGTCGAACTACACCGAGACCAAGAGCGTGGCCATCAACCTGGGCGGCAAGATGTTCTAGGCGCGCGTTGGCGTGGAAAATGCCGATGTGGCAAAATCGGCGAGCGCAAAATAGCCCGACCGCGGTACGGTTGGGAAATGGGAAGCGGGGGGGAATACCCCTGTGGCTGGATGAGGCATGGATGGTTTCTTTGCCGGACAAATTTGTTACCTCGTTACGGGTAATGACTGTATGTGTGATGACTAGCTGTGCGATGGCAATGGAGCATATCTGACCTTGGATGATGGTGGTTGCCGAGTGCTGTACTTGATGAAGAGGTGAGAACAGACGAAACCAAGCGGACGGCCCAATCGAGGGATTCCCTGACGACCTTTCCCCGGTCCCGTGCTGTATCCGCAACTCAGCCCCGTCAGAAAGAGAAATGGACCCTCGTGCGACGTGGGGCTATGCGGGGTTCCGGGAAGCCTGGTCTTATTCCCGGGATTCCCCAGAAACAGACAGGTGTTGGTCTCCAGAATGGATGCTGAGCCATCTGATGGTAGGCGAGGCCGGCTGTGCTTCGAGTCGGCCAACCTCACTTGAAGAAGTTGAAGGCTGCCTGTTGCTGTGGGACGCAGGAGGCAGGCAGGCAGGCAGGATCGGATTGTCCTGGCGATCACCAAGACCCCTGCTCGAGCGCCCTGCTGCCCCGCTAATACCTTCCGCATGACTTGGCACGCCGCCAACCAGCCGGCATATAGACAACTTGCACGCCCGTCTTTCCACTGCAGGAATCCATCGCCCTTCATCCCGCATTTTGCCTGACAACGCGACCAGCTGGAAAATAAACAAAAATGGACACTTCTGCGCCCAGCTCGTCGAGGGGCAAGGCCGCGGGGTCCTCGGTGAACAACGCCGGCTTTCGCGCGCAACCAAACATGACGGCGGTCCAGCCCCCGAAGCCCGAGGACCTGCAAATGAGCTATGCCAGCGTTGTGGGCGTCGACCCGCAGCCCAAGGGCTGGTACGGAGCCATGAGTACGTTCCCCGCCTTCCCCCCCCCCATTCGCCACCGCAGGATGCTAAAACACCACAGTCAACATGCTGGGATCAATCATTGGGACAATGGGCGCGATCCCGTGCTGCATCATCTGCCCCAACCCGTATCGCAAGGTGGAGCAGGGAGATGTCGGCCTCGTCAGCAAGTTCGGGCGCTTCTACAAGGCCGTCGACCCCGGTCTCGTCAAGATCAACCCGCTGAGCGAGACGTTGATCAAGGTCGACGTCAAGATCCAGATCGTCGAGGTCCCCAAGCAGGTCTGCATGACCAAGGACAACGTCACGCTCCAGCTGACGTCGGTCATCTACTACCACATCGTGTCGCCGCACAAGGCGGCCTTTGGCATCGCCAACGTGCGGCAGGCCCTGGTCGAGCGCACGCAGACGACGCTGCGCCACGTCGTCGGCGCGCGCGTGCTCCAGGACGTCATCGAGCGCCGCGAGGAGATCGCGCAGAGCATCGGCGAGATCATCGAGGACGTGGCGGCCGGGTGGGGCGTGCAGGTGGAGAGCATGCTCATCAAGGACATGCTCTTCAGCCAGGAGCTGCAGGAGTCGCTCTCGATGGCGGCGCAGAGCAAGCGCATCGGCGAGAGCAAGATCATCGCGGCCAAGGCCGAGGTCGAGGCCGCCAAGCTGATGCGCCAGGCCGCCGACATCCTGTCGTCGGCCCCGGCCATGCAGATCCGCTACCTCGAGGCCATGCAGGCCATGGCCAAGAGCGCCAACAGCAAGGTCATCTTCCTGCCGGGCGCCAACTCCATGCCCGGGTCCGCCGCCTTCGACAGCGCCATGTCGGGCAACAACCCGTTTGACGAGGGCGGCTCCAAGGCCCACGCGGCCTCCGACTTTGGCGGCGCCGACGCGGCCTTCCAGCAGGCCCTGAACGCCCGCGTGATTGAGAACATCTGAGCTGCAAAGACGACGGACGGCCGGGGAAGTTTTTCGATTGAGTCTTGTTTTTACACTCGCTACGATGGCGGCGGCGGAACGCACTTGCTTTTAGTTATGATATCCCGACCATGATAATACACACGATATACCCAGCCGCAGTAGCTGGGCTTGTACGCCATACTGGAATACCCCTGGTCGAGAGCTGGGAAATGAGGGTCACGGACGGGGCGGGCGAATGAGACGGCGGGGAGTTGTCTTGATGGGGAGGATCTGGCGTTTTGTTCCTGTTTCTAGTTATTCGGTTGGGTCGTTCATAATACCACATTCGTTTTTGCCAACCTCGTTCGAACGTTGTCATGTGGACTGCCCCCTGTCCCCGGAAGTCAACCAACGACCCGAAGGGATGGGGTCTGGGGCTGGTCCCCGAGCTACAACCGTCATGGGGAGGGAGGGGCTGTTTGACCATGACCGAAGGCTCGCTCGCCCCTGCTGCTGAAGACTTTCCATCTACCTAGCCACCAGCCGCCACCGACACCGCCTCGCGCACCATGCGCTTCCCAATCTCGCTCTCCCACCCCCGCGGCCCGCTCAAACCCGTTCGCGTGCGTCTGGTAGTCCACCACCGCCTGGTACACCTCCTCCTGCGACGTCAGCACGAACGGCCCGTACTGCACCACCTTCTGGTCCAGCGGCGCGCCCGCGACCAGCACGAACCGCGCGCTCCTCTCCGCCGCGGCATCCACGCTCGCGTAGACGGCCTCCCCGGCCCGCTCAAACACCACCGTATGGTACCGCGGCACCGTCCGCGCTTCCCCTTCCCCTTCCCCTTCCCCATCCCTTTCCCCCATCACCACCACCTCCCCCTCCAGCACATACCCAAACGCATTCCACCCCTCCGGCAGCGGCTGCACCAGCGCCCCGCCGGGCCACACCTCCACATCCAGCAACCACACGGGCGTGTACGCCACGTCACGCACCCCCTCCACGCCCCCACTGCGCCCACTAATCACCCTCACGCGCACGCGGCCCCCATCGCCCTCCACAACAGGCACCTCGCGCGCGGCCAGGTCGCGGTAGCGCGGTTCGCACGCCTTGCGCGCGCGCGGCAGGTCGACCCACAGCTGCAGGCCGACGGCAGGGGTTGGGATGGGGTGCAGTGGGGGGAAGGGAAGGGAAGGGAAGGGAGTTGGATCAATGGGGGGCTTGATTTCGCATACAAGGAAAGGCAGGTAGTACATACGGTCGAGCATGAGAAAGGGGGAGAGGTTGCGCAGCTGGGGCGTGCCGATGGAGCGGCGGACGCGGGCGCCCGCGCCCTCGGACTGTTCGACGGCGAGGACCGAGCTGCGGATGAGGCGTGGGATGAGTTTGGCAGCGGTCGGCATGGCGGCGTTTGTTGAGGGGGGGTTGGTTGTGGCTGCTGTTTGGGGAATCATCGACGTTGCTAATGTAACCCCGGCAATTTCTTGGCGGAAGAACAAGATAAACACCGAGCAGAGGCCCACGACGACAGCGATGGAGATGGAAAGTGAAGCAAAGGTCCTCATTGGGAGCGGCAGATAAGGCACTCTTGTATCGCAATTAGGATATACGGTAGCTGGGAATCAGCTGAGAATTATCACATCTCGGATTTCAAAGAACATCTGCATCTTTATAATACGGCTGTAAGCTCCCCACACTGCTCTTGAATCTTACATGTAGTTAAATGCGCCCAAAACGTCAGTGACAGTCGATTTTGGTTTGGTAATCCAGAAGTGGGGCAGCATTGCAAACGCTGAGTGATCGCTGATTCACACAAGAAGTGCCAAGACGACTTTGCATGGCTGGGGCTTTTGTTTTTTTCTCTTTTTCCTGAAAAACAACTGTTCTTGGCGCTGTTGTTTGCACATGTCAGGCAGGGATGAAAATATCTCAACTCCATCCAGACTCTGACGACGGTCTATCGCAACATCCACGATCGGCTCCGCAATGTGCCACTTATGACAACTCGTCTCTTTACTAATTGCCCTCACGACCAGGCCTGGCCATCGATCCCTCATCCCTTTTCCACAGCAAAATACCGAACCCGACATCAAGTGAAGCCATCAAATTCCAAAAACTCCCACCATCCCAAATCCCCCAGGAAGACAGACAAGACATCCCTGGGGGAAGACATCACCGCTGTCACACTGCGCCGCCACACTGCGCCGTCACACCCGACCAGCTCGTAGATTCTTATGCGCTGGCACTCTTAGGCTCAGACGCAGGCTCATTCTGCGATCCAGACGAGGACTCCTGGTTATCGGCAGTGTTGACAGCAATCGCCGCGTTGACCGCCCTCACGGCTGCGTCGAGCGACTCCTGAACCTTCTGGACGCCGATGAGAAGGCCCTGGGCCGTCACGACCGCCGCCGTCTTGACCGCCGCCTTGCCCTGGGCAACGGAGCCGCCGGGCGTCTTTTGGTAAACGGCCTGGTAGATGTTGCTGATGTGCGTGGCCGGCGCGTAGACCACCTTCCGGGCCTCCTCCAGCACCTCGGGCGACGACTTTTTGACGACGGGGAACCGCTCCTCGATCTTGGACAGCGTCTGGTCGCCGAACGAGTCCGCCCGCTCAACGTAGGGCGACACGTACTGGTACGGCTTGTCAAAGTACGAGATGAGCGGGGCCCCGACCATCTCGTACGCCGAGTTGGTCAGCTGCACCGACATCTTGCCAACCGAGGTGTCTTGGAACTTCCGCACGCCCTCTTGCACCGTGGGGTATGTGAGCAGGTGCTGTGCCATTGCATTAGTTGGCCGTCTTGCATGTCACTGTCCCGCCCGGGCGGGTTTGCTTACGCGAAAAGTGTTGAAGTACGGCGTGTCGCCATTGGCTACGGTGTTCGAATCGGAAGCCATCTTGATAACGGTCTGCGATGGTTAGAATCGAGGTTGGGTAAAACTGACGTCGGGCGCGAAAGGGGGGAGGGAGGACTGTACCGGGATAGAACGAGGTGAGAATTTGGGCACTTTTGCGTCTAGTCAATAGGATGGGCTGTGCCAGTGATATGCGCCGAGTGAGGGAGAAGGTGAGAAGCCCGAGAAAGAATGGAGGGGGAGGAGTGGAATGTTTATGGGATGCCAGTGCCACTGCCCAAAGCTATGTACGCCACGCCTCGCCTCGCCAAACAGGATTTCATGTGCTTCACCCGAGCAGGAAGCGCATGCGGCGGACCAACCAGGGTTCCGCTAGTTGAGCTCGCCCCTTCATGGCAGCCCGTTGCAGTCGCATCTTTCTCGCCATGTTGTCTGTTGTGCATGCATCAGTGGGGTGCTCGATGTGCAACCAGGAAGGTGTGATGGAGGGGCTTCCGCGGTTGTCAGCCACTAAAACGCTCAGCAACCCCTGCCCCCAAAGATAAGGTCTTGGCAGGCCCGTCTGCCCCACTACCCGCTGAGGCAGTCGCAACTTGACATGTGAAAGCAGACCCAAGCTCCTAAACATGAAGGTTCTGTCTGACATGGGGGACGTACATATGTAGCAACCGTCGGGTCCATTGAAGGAATGTACATGAAATGTTGAGAAAGAGGGACATTCTACACATTCTACGAGGTATGTATGTACATGTTGGAGATGTTAATTGACGCCGCCGCTTTGGTCGCTCTCAGAAAACTGATGGTTGCATGATATGCTAGAAGACGCCTCCGGCGCTGAAACAAGAGGCCCAGAATCCAGTTGAAGAGGGGTAACGGGTAACCGCTGTCTGCTGGCTACCAACAAAGTGCCACCAAGGAGATGTTGTGTAACGCGTTTCCACAGCATCATCGGCAAAGTTCCCGTTTTGCTAGGCTTACGACCAGGGCAGGAAGTCGGTGTGAACCAAAGGCCCAGAGGCCATCCACGTGTTGAAACACAGACAGTTGTTTGTTCCTAGCTTTCACCGAATGGCGGAATCATGAGGTCTTATTTGTCAATGTTCCCGTTTCTACAAGTGGTGATATGGCCGCAATCTTTTGAAGTCAATCAGCAAAATGCCAGGCAAAAGACACGGCGGCGATAAGGTATTACCAGTCGCGGAGAATTCGCCCAACCCCACCAGCCGGATACATCTTCCATTGGACCCACACGAGAATGCAACCTTTCAAACTCAATGACAGGGGTAGCTTTCACATGTCAGACCACAGGTCAGTCGATCGTTGTTGTTGTGTTGAGACCACAAGGGTTCTCAGCCGGACGCAGTTGGTCTGTGAATTGCGACAAAGTCCAGGCCCAGATGTGAAAGATGCCGTCTTGCCACCGACCGAGGATCCCAGGCTCCCAGGACAACACAGGCCTCGGGATGCCACCATAATTTACCAAACATCAAGGTCTGCCGCCTGCCGCCCGCCCCGGCAAACGCGAATCCCGGACTCGCACAACTCGGAGGGCCGCAACCAACCGCAACCATCATTACGTATCGCAGCCGCGACGCCCGATTCGGCCCAGGTGTCTCGGGCCCGGAGCACAAAGGACAACCGGAGGAGGCCTACGCAAAGCCCCTCTAGCTCATCCTCCGTCCACATATACGGGGCGCCGAGCTTCGAAGGAACAGATACTGGCAATAAATTGGTCTAGTTTTCCAGCTATCGATTGCCGCCACCCGACCTTGACTAGCAATGAATTGACCCTCCTCGATCGTCCACGACCTCGAGCTCAGTGACCCGACCGTCCGTTTCCTCCTCCCGTCCCCAACATGTTAGCCACCACATACACGAAGCCCCGGTCGCGAAGCGTAGGTTGCCCATTGCCTTGATCACAGAGGCGAGATGACGACTTCGGGCCCATGCCGCAGCACACTGCCTCTCCATCTTCTCTCAAGACATGGCTGGCGATTCCTAGGGTAGTCCAGCGCCGGCCGATTATTATCAGAGAGTTGGTCTGTCTGAGAAACGGCGACCAATCGTTGAGGATTTGGGTAACAACAACCTCCACAACATCAGGCAGAGGGGCGTCAGAACAAGAAAGCCTTGGGGGAGGTGGTTCGTTTAGGGGGTGCTGAACGAGACAACAGTAGCTGGATCTCCAGGCATCCGAGTTGTTGATTGACACACAGCGGAATACTTTACACATCGCAAGTGTTCATCAGCGGACTGGACAAATGGGGCTCGAAAATCTAGGGTCCAACACACAGTATGCGTGCCAATCGCATCAAATTCGAAGTAACAAGAGCAGGCGGGGCAGAGCACCGAAAGCTTAGAGTCTCTGTGTATATTTACATCTACAGTTGAAATTTACATGGCACTTCAATGCCTTGCCTTCCGTCATCTACCACTAGCCGTGCCGCGTGTCCAGTCAAGGGTGACATCCTCCAAACACCGGTATTCCCCATCGCTTCCAGAGACACCCAGGGACCTCGGCGTTACTGGACAACCCAGCTCCTATAGATGGCCGATTCACCCCCTCTCCCCTCACAACCACGAGCACCTCAGTCCGAGTCGTCCGACCCATAGTCCACAAGTCCTCCCTGCGGGATCCCCCCTGCCCTCTCTCGAACCTCCCCTTCATCCCCCTCCAACTCCCCCCCCTTCCCACCGCCCCCGCCCACGTCCATGCCCACCCGGCCAAACCCCCCATCCATGCCACCCACAGCCTCATCCCCATCACTATTAATCTCCCCATCCTCCGTCTCCCGCACCATCCCACGGCCTGTTGGCCCCCCGTTGACCCAAACCGCCCCCTCTTCGCTCCCCTACCATACCGGCCCTGCTCCCTGTTCTCCCGCCACCCCTCCTCAAGCGCCCTTTTCCCACCACCGCCACCACCTCTCCCGCCCCTCCCACCCCTCCCACCCCTCCCCCTTTTTTCCACTCTTTCCCCTCTCTGCACCCCCACACTATCATCACCACCACCACCACCACCACCATCACCACCATCACCACCTCCCCCCTTTCCCCTCCCCTCCCGCCTCCCCACCGCACCAGCCCCCCACCCCTCCGGCAACCCCCTGCCGGGCGCGAGGACATGCACCGTCGGAAACTCGAGGACCGTGCGGCCCGCGAGGGCGCCCGTCAGGATGTCGGTCGCGGCGAGCGGGATGAGCGCGCGGGGGTTGGCGGCGTCGGCGAGGAAGAACTGCCACGCGGCCAGCGGCGTGTTGAGACTGCTGCTCGCGATGGCGGTGGTGGTGGTGGTCTGGTTCCAGGGTGCGCCGGGGAGGTCGGTGGATTGTGTGGGGTATGGGGCTGCGGGCCAGGCGGTTGTGGTGGGGGATTGGGTTGGGGGGTTGTTGGTGTTGTTGGTGGTGTTGTTGTTGGTGTTGTGAAGGTGTTTTCGCTTCTTTCTGGGCGGGGGAGGCCCCGCGTCGGAGGGGTCGGCTTCGTTGTCGGTGTCGGCGCGGGGTTGTTGGCCGCGGTGGCCGTCGAGGGCGGAGGCGAGGGCGGTGTGGAGGGGGGTGCCTTCGAGGCTTTTGCAGAGGATGCGGAGGGGTTGTTTCTGGTCCTGCTCGGCGGATGTCGGGCTGTTGGGGAGAGCGCCGTGGACGAGCCACTCCACCTGCCAGTTGATGGTCAGTGTTCTTCTGTTCCAGGCCGTCTTGTTGTCGCGCTGCCGCGCCATCCCTTTTGGCATTGTGATGGTTTCGATGTCGAGGTATCGCAGCCGCCGGCGCACGTGCTTGTCGAAGCCGTCGATGAAAGACGGGCCCTCCTGTGGCCGACCATGTTTCGTGTGTGGTTGAGACTGTACTGGGACATGGCGCAGCTCATCGCCGTACCACACCTTGTGGAATAGCTTCTCCTCGTTCTTTGGTCGCAGCTCCTTCTCGCTCAGCAACTGGCGGACTTCGACCAGGTCCTTTTCCGATCGCTGACGCGCGCGCTCAATGGATGTGATGAAGTTGAAGTCGTGGTCGACTCCGGCCGCGGTGCGCAGCTGAGTTATGGGCAGGAATGCTCTCGGGTTCCGGACGCCGTCGCAGTCGGCCCGCGCCTTGTGCTTCTGGATGCAGGGCATCGAGCAGGTGCGCGCCCCGCATCGTGGACACTTGTATTTTGGTGGCTCGGCATGGCAGATGCTGCAGAGTGTGCTGAGAACCGCCTCCGACATGGCGAATGTATTCAATGAGGGCACTTTCAACAGTTAACCTTTACAACCACAATTTTCTGCCAAATGTCTTCTGCTTCAATGCTGGTCGGGTTCGCATTGACGATACGTTATCGCCATTTTTTTGTGGACAGAGACCCACAGATAGCCGTCTCACCACCCCACCAAGCAGTGCAAAACTTCAAGGAAGCGAACCAACCAGCAGGCAGCATGGAAGCTCGAACCAAGCTTTGCGGCCATCCTGGAATTGCCACGACGGCTTCTCTCCTGATCCTGGCTTGAGCACGGAAAGGCGGTTGCGGGCCGATGGTTCGTGCCAGGGGGAACGAGCCTGGAGACGATTAATTTACTCCGTACATGTTTGTAAATACTGCACACACACAATTTGACAGTAACACGAGCATAAACCCCCCATGCTGTCGGTCACTTGTGCATCCAAACCAATGCTTCCATTGCACAATCAATGCACATGCCCCTGACATATGGATGGCCAGTCAAGCAATCAGCAGCCTTCCACTCCAGCCATGTCACGCCTTCACGCGCCTGACCACATGGCTCGTCTTGTGATATCTGGTGGGCGTGGCTGGACCTCTGGCTCTGTTTGTGACTGGCCAATCTCGTGGACTGCTAGTGTGTTTGTGCCTTTGGGTTCGCCGGGCATCCTGCGGCGGAAGCTGTGTTCAAACGGGTCCTCACTCCAAACGAAAGTCGAAACGGTATCAACACGAGAATCAGCTGTTGCATACGATGTACCCTGCTACTCACATACAGGGTCGTATATTGCAATAATCTATCCGTATACTACAGCAAAGAGGATGTGAAAAAGCCGGTTATAGATTCGCGACAACCGCTCTAGATCAGAGGTTGGTGGTCCGTTCCTCTCTGTTGCCAGCTTCGTCAAACAAGCCTACAGCACAGATTCGCGATGCCTGTCTCCTGTGCGCTACATACTTTCATAACGGAGCCAGCCTGGACAGATCTTAGGAGAACGGACAATCACGACATCGCAGCCAGGGAGCCCCTTTTCCTCTTTCACGAACGGGAGTCCCGGCATGGCGGGCAGGGGTAGTGATCACCCCCAAACCACCCTCAGGCAACCCAGTCAACCCACGCGTGTAAACACTTTATTCCATCCCACTCTTGTTTGACGGCCCGGCTATCCGCAGCATTGACAGCCACTAGCTCTCGATCAAAAACTGACATGCGCAAACGCATCAGTCGGCAGATGATCGATCCACTGCACAACAAAATGCCATCCCATGAACTGTGGAGTTTGACAGAAAGAAGTAGCGGAGTGTGGTGTGTCAGCAAAAATGAAGGGGTTCGGGGGGAGAAACAGCGCCAAGTAACGGAGACATACCTCAAGGCAGAGCACCAATTACACAATTGCAATTTGCATCGAACTTCCATTCTTCTGCCGGACAACCTCCAATCAGCAACCAACGCGAAACTGAAACTGGTACCAGAAGCACCAAGTGCCATGCTGGACCAAATTGAATGGCTTGGCGCTTGGACCCCTTGCTGCCTGCAGCCCCTTAGCTGCAGCTGCAGGTTCAGCATGGTTAGCGCCTTGAGCGCCTCCACCTTATTTCCCAATTCACCACCACCGGCCCCAGTTTCCCAAAGCTGCTTGGCTGCCGGAGCCCTGCCGGAGCCCTGCCGGAGTTGCTTCTGGGGCATCTGCTGGGCTGCAGCGAATCCCCCTCGCTGAGCGCGGCGCTCCTCAAGTGTCCCGATTGCCCCATTCTCCTTTTTCACATCACATCCCGGTCCGCAGGTGGTCTGGGCTCGGTCCTTCTCTTGCCTCCGAGTCTTCTTCCAGGTTTCCTTTTTCCCTCACTCCTTCCCATGCCTCGTGCGAGCTTTTCCCGTCATTTTGTGCTTGCCTTGCCTCTCTCCCCCCAGGGACCCTCCTAGGACCTTCCCAGCAGCAAGCGCGGGAGACGAGAGCGCCAACTGGCAACAGGCATCCACAGCAAGTCTGTTGAGCCGATCTCCCCACACTCCTTTCGTTTGTTTCGACAAGCGGCAAGCGGCAAGCGGCAAGCTCGCTGGTGCTCGCGCTGTCCTCCCACACGCCGCAATTGCTTCATTGCCTTTTGCCCGTGTGGCATTTCCTTCTTCTACACGGATTGAAACCTTTTTAAGAAACCCGAAACACGCAGGCGCTTGTTTCCAATTCCCACGGGGCCGAGCGATCATCGCGTCGCGACTGTTGGTTTCCCAGCAGACGCCGTCACGATCGAAACCACCTAACCTGGTGACATTCGCCAGTTGGCACCCGCGCGGCCAAAATGCCGCCCTCCCTGAACGCCCATGCTTCGTTCACGCGCCCGCGGACAAGCGATCGCGATACCCGTCCCGTAACGCGCGATCAGGTCGACAGCAGCCTCATCATTCCGAGCCGGACCTCGTCCCTGCACTCACGCATCACCCAACCGATCCCGTCGACGCTGAATATCAAGCCCCAGCAACGGACCCCGAAAACCCTCACCCATGCCTACATGGTCTGCGGCGTCGGCCGCGAGCCCTCGCAATGGGTCAAGGCCCCGACGCCCCAGCAGGGCAAGATTGGCCACATGAAGGGTGCCGTGCCTCAGTTCTGGCTCCCGGAGATTCTCGGGAGCAGTCCGAGACTGGAGCAGGATAATGAGATCGCCCGCGCTCTGCACGCTGCTATGAGGGTATGTTTCGAGCGCTACCCAAGATTGATGCGGATCTATTCTGGATGCCATTGATTGACTGACTACCGCAGGCCTGTTTCCCCCATGACGTGGAGATCTGCACTGGTCGAAGCCAGCCTCACTGCGTTCACCACGCCTTCGTTCTTCAGCAGGACTCTTCCCACACACTGTACGGCATCTGCCTGCGCGTGTGGTCACGGGCCGACGAGAAGCGGGCCGAGACCATCCGGGAGCTCCGGAAACGAACCGAGCCTGACTTCTACGACAATCCGGATGAGCAGTACTGGATCCCCTACTGCCTCTCGTTCCTTTCCCGCTACCCGCTCTACAACCTGCTCGGAGACTATCTGCGCGGCATGTGGATTCACTGGAACAAGGCTACGAACCTGTTCCACGCCGAGGAGGTGTCGCGGATTCTCAGCTTCCCTGCCCCTCGGCTAAACGATCTGGTTCGCATTGACATGAAGGATTATGCCCTCTGCTATCAGTTCCCTTCCTCGCCAACCGGCTTCCAGAACTTCGCCATGTGGCCGCTCTTCTGCTGCCTCTCCATCCCCAACATCGTTGGCGTCATCGAGGCGGCCATCTCACCCACACGCCGAATCATTTTCGTCAGTCACTATCCAGCCATGCTCACCATGGCGGCCGAGACGGTCCGATACTGTGTCCGTGTTTACGAGTGGAGCGGTCTTTACGTTCCCGTCGTCCATGCACGACATGCCAAGGACTTGGTCGAGGAACCTGGTCCCTACATTCTGGGCCTTACGGCCGAGTGCAGATCCCTGTTCACTGCGCCAGCCGACGCTCTAGTGATCGATCTCGACCGCAACTTTGTCCTTACTTCGAACCCCCCTACCGCCCTCCAGCCAGGTCAGCGCAACAAGTTTGTCACGAGACTCACACAGGCTCTCAACGGCGATGTCACGCCTTCGGGTGTTCCTCAACACCTGCGCTCCGCATACGGAGGTGGAAAGTTGGTCCCGGCTGGTCAGATCATTGTCATGCGTGGTGAGGTGGAGTCGATTCAGGATCCCGAATGGTGGAACCAAGATGCGATCATGACGGTCATGGATCACGTTTGCGAAAAGATGGTGAGTTGCGGCCTCGATAGAAGGGGGTATTGGGGTTGACTGACCGCGCTAACACTGTCCAGGGCCGTAACACCGGTCTGAAGGCTGTATTCGGTGGATCTGTCAAGAAGCCGCTGATGACCAAGGTCTCGATGAGGCACTTGAACGAGATTGTGCGCGAGCGGAATCAATACTCGAGAGACGCCCTGGAAGCTTGGCAGGATTTCATCAACCTTAAGGGGCGGATGGATACAGAACTTGGCAAGGTTACGAAGCGGAACAACTACCTCATCGAGGAACTTGAGAGCTTCAAGCAGCAGGTAAGTTGCCAGTGAGCTCCCCGGTTGGCCTCGTCTCAGCTAACAAATGATGCAGTTCATGAAGTTCCAGGCCTTTGCCGATACTCTCACCAAGGAGACGCAGGATCTGAAGGTCAAGATCGAGACCCACAAGCGTGAGAACCGCCGTCTGGCTGGCCTCATCGACCAACAGAAGGACGATGCCACCAGGCTCTCTGTCCGTCTTGCTGGAACTGAGAAGCAGCGTGACGATGCGCTTGAGGCCCTTGTCCTCCAGCAGGAGATTGCCGAGGAGCTGGAACGTGAGCGCAAGAGGAATAGGAAGGAACTCAGCGCTCTTCAGCACACCAACGTGACGATCGTCCGACAACGCGACGAAGCCCGCCGTGTCGTGCTGCACCTGCGCAGCTTGATTTCCGGCCAGCACCACCACATGGAGCATCTCGTCAAGACGCTCACATCGCCCGACGAGCTCGCCGCAGAGATTGAGGCTGGCTTCGCGGCGCAGGTGGAGGCCCATGTTGCCGAACGTAAGCCATTTCCGTCCTCTAGTCGTTGGTGCCTGTGCCGTTCTAACAGTGTTGTAGAACAAGGCTCAGAGGAGACGGATGCGCGCTTCATCAAGAACCTCACACTCGCCAGTAGGCGCATTTCGAAGCAGACATTCGCCGATGTGGCCGACCGGCATCTGAAGGATAAGACGGATGCCATTGCCCACATCATCCGCAACATTGCGGAACAATGCCAGGCTGCCGTTGAAGGCCTGCAACTAGCCCAAGATGCCGAGCTTGGGAGGCCTGCCACGCCGGCCTCCAGAGCTCGGGATTGTTCAAAAAGTCGCCGAGGGAGTTCTCTTTCAATCGCACCCAGTGACGACGGCAACACCTCGACGGCGACGTCCGATGTCGATAGCAACACTACCCTTCTCCGACCGAGCAGTGGGCGGCTCTCTAGCATCCCACCCACACCGGATCTCATTCCCAACCGCAGCAGCACTAGCATGTCTTTCGCGAGCACCGCGGCCACGACCCCTGAGCGAACCTCCCAGCAGTATATCATCGGACACCACCACCGCGACGTCCCCACCAAGATCGTGGAGGACGACGAGGACATCGATGACCTCGCCGCTGACGGTCGGGCTAGCGAGTCCGAGAGCAACCCCATCCCCGGGCCCCCGCAGGAACCGGGAGTCGTGGGTAAACTCGCGGAGAGTCTCATCCACAGGCCCTCTGGCGCTCGTATTAGCGCCCTGGGAGGCTCCCGCTAGTGTAACTGAGGATGAGAGTACGTGATATCTTTCTCAGCGGGAGAATGGGCCGGGGTTCGGTCTGTTTCTGTGGGTCGTATACGAGTCTATACCACTCTCACGCCGGGGTTCCCTTTTTCCTATTCCATGCCTCGAGGCTGGTCGATTTTGACGGCGGACTTCCATGCAGTTCTGGCGTTTTGAGATGTGTCTTTTTAGTTGATTCGCTTCTCACGAGCCCATTATTATTTATTATTTATTCGTACTCCGATATGCCTTACGGCGCGCCGGTCCTGCTACTGGTTTATATATAAAGGAAACCGTACCCCCTGAACAGGGGGCCGGGTAAAAACCCCTGCCTACGCTTCTGCTTTAGCGCTTTAAATCCATTATGCTACGTGTTAAAGGTAGCCCCTGTCTCCTCAGCGGCTCGATTTGGCACTTCCCGCACCCTCTCCGCTGCTCTTAGCCGCTTTCGCGGCTATCGTAGCTTCTAGTTGTAGCCTACGAGCTACGCTATACTCCGTCAGGCGCCCCGAATCCATCAACTAGCTAATAACTACCTTTGCTAAGCTCTTATACGGCTATATAGCTCGTCGCAAGACGAGCTACAGATCCCGTCGTAACCGTATTTGTAACTCCTCCCAGGTTCTGTACTTCGGTGGATCTTTGCACTACACCACTAGGTGTTCGATCGTTTCTTTGCCCTCGCTATACTTGCAGTACGGCGTGGTGATCTCTAGGACGTTCACCCTGTTCAGGTACTCCCGGAGGCCGATGTCCCCGCTACGCGCCTAGGCGAGCAGGGAGCTCTAAGCCTTGCTCAGACCCTCGTGTCTCTTAAGGGCGAGGTCTGTAAATAGTTGTATCGGGGGGTCCTTGTCTGCCGAGCGGTATGTAGGTCTTCTTGCTCTCGTTACGAGCGCGGCGCGCCTTTCCCGGGCCGCTATCTCGCGCTCCTACTAGGTAAGTTCCACTACTCTATCCGTATCGAGGGTCTTGTTCTTTAGCTTCCCTATCTTCTACTTTTGCTTAGCCTACTCGTTTGCTACGGCTACTGCTCTCTCGACTGCTGTTAGCCCCTATGGGCCTAGCCTGGGCTTCCTCCCTCGCGTCCTCCCGCTCCTCTTCTAGAACCTCCTGAACAGCTTGGTATACGCCTTCTAGATCAAGCTCGCTGCTGCGACCAGGGGGCGCCCTAGTCCCTCCCCTGACTGGAGGAGTGGTTCGTGTATCCTAGCTTCGAAGTCGGCTAGCCGCTTGTTCAGGTAGAGGTCCACCGGTGGGACCTAGGCCTCCGTCTCTAGGTACCTGATTGGCGTAGTTCTGTAGCCTCCCGCTACTACGCGGAGGCCCCTGCTCTGGTCCTTCGCCAGCTTCTCGGCTATCCCCTTTGGCTCGCTCCCCTTGCCGACCGTAGTTGGGACGTGGTAGCTCGCCGCTCCGTATGCTACTGCGCTCCTTATGCACTTCGTGTACACCTCCCGGGCCTTCGCGAGGCTCGGGCCCCACGAGCCCATTATTCCCCATTAGGTAGCGAGCTTATTTTCTCATTTCTGCTGCATTGCGCTCTTGTCTGAGCCGGTGGGTGGGACAGGACTAATCTGATTTGCCAAGTCAAATCTCTTTTACGGAGTACGTGCTTGTCAATTTAGTACGGATGGAACCTGAACAGTGCAGTGTGTTGATGCTGAGATACGGATAGTCCCCTCGCAAACTTAGAGCTGACTGCCCCAAGTACATAACATTGATCCAGCCAGCGGACTGGACTACCACGAAACGCCCGGTGCAGTTTAAACTCGTCTGACAGACAGAACTTGTGGAGTGCGTCTCTTGTGTCCCCAACAACCGAGTATGACGGGATTTAACTTGTTATTTCTATTGCCTCGAGGGAGAAGACTGGAAAGAGAGGCTCCTGTCAAGGAGTGGACTTGAGTCTTCTCTTCGCTCTTACTGCGCTGTCAGGCTTCGTCTTCCCGTCGTCTCTGCATCTCCCAGTTAGATCCTTCGCGAAAATGCTTGGCGTATGCGCAAGGGTCGGGGACTTGTACAGACCTGCACATATTGCGGCGACTTGCGGTACAAAACAAGAGCAATAATCGAACAGAGACTTGGCTGGGTCTGAGGTCGGTCGGTCTAACTAGGAGGTAGTCATAAATCTGGGACAACTTGATGACTGTATGTACATACTACGTGTCTAGCTTGCCATTCTACAACTATTTCTAAATTAGTTTGGTATTTGGTGTAGCAAACGTACGTACGTAATACATGTGCAATTATAGGATATACTATAGGTATCCCCATTCAACCTCAAGAGGAAAGCAATACAAAAGGAGTACTTAGCAAATCTCCTTCTACTCTCCACGTTCCTCCTCCCTTGTCTGCCCACACCATAGATACTGTCTAGCCAATAAAGCTGAGGATGTGATTTGTTCCTATGTTGATGCACTCAGATAGATACAAGTTCTTTTGCCAAGACACCGATTAATCCACCACACTGCTGGCCTGCCTAGAAGAATCTTCCCAAGTCCCTGGCACCAATTACAAGCATGGTGATATATATGCATTGGAACAATGGTCCGCGGTCACATCAGTGGGAGACACACAACGTGAGGCACTGTAGGCTGGGCAGTCCTCGGTCAACTGAGCATATTGCGGTGCCACGACATGACAAACGAACAAAACGAGCCCACGGAAAATCATATGTATTTCTCGTGACAGTTCACATCCCATCCCGTATTCAGGGAGTCGAGCCGCCGCCACGGACCGGCCAACCGAGCCCGGTCTCAAGTCATATTCGTTGCCTGCCATTCGGCACAACGTTTCCGGCATCGGCGCTCCCAAGGATATCTCGATGCTGCCATGGCATCTACCCAGTAAATCCAGTCCTTCCCACCTAGTACCGGCCACCAAGTATAATCATGAATGCGCCCCGGGGTCCATTTCGGCGCCGCCCTTTGCCGTCGTGATGATGCGAAAACTTGAGCCACATTCCCAATCATTAGACCCAGTATGTTTGCCGTTTCGTAGCACCGTTCCTCTAACGCCCGCCCAGAAAACAAACAGGCTAGGGATCAATGCCGCCGACGATAAGAAAAAAGCAATCCCAAATCCAGGTGCGCTGAATAATGGTACAGGAACATCAACTTCATATCAGGTGGGCCGGCTCGGGCACCTGCGTCGTGGTTGCGGCAGTTACTGAGCAGCCGGTTGAGGGTTTTGGGGGCGGAATCCACCCGTTCCACCATTTCCACCATTTCCACCGCGTCCACCACGGAAGACGCGGCCACGGCCGCCACGACCACGACCTCGTCCTCCGCGAAAGCCACGGTAGGCACCGTCGACGCTACCCTGGCCGAAGGTCTCAATGTTCTTGCGTTGTTCCTCGCCGCGCCACTCGCGGCCGCCGGGCTTCTGGGTGGCGCTCTCCCTGTCCTTCATCTCACTCGAGATATTATCAAAGAACGACTTGGACTTGTTGTATGCCGGCTCGACCGAAGTCGGGGCATCAGCTGCGGTATCAGCCGTGACTGATTCTCCGTTAGGCGTCTCGGAAAGCGGCGATCCAGCAATGGTCTCTTTGACGACATCCTGCTTGTTGAACTTTGCATTGGCAGACGCAAAGTCATAGTCCGAGTCAGGCACCTCGACCTTGGCGGGACGAGGACCGCGACCACGACCACCGCGATTGCCCGGTCCTGCACGTGTCGTGTTGATGTTCATGTCGTCCACCTTCTTCGCCAGGTTGTCCATTCCATTTGCAGCCGACTGCTGAAGAGTGGTTGAATTGTTGAGCTGGGCCATGGCAACTGCGACCGCATCCTTTGCAGCCTGCGTGGCATCCCGCAGGGCTGCGGCCGCCGCCGCCGCACTGCCTTGATCAGCCGGCTTGGGAGAAACCTGTGCCTGCGCCACCTTAGCAGTAAGGGCGGCGGGCAGAGGGACCACAGGGAGAATCTGCATGGGACGGCTGCCCCTCGGGCCCGTTGGGATAGCCTTGCCCGTCTCCCGTGTTGTGGCAGCCGTAGCGTTGTTGGATAGCGACGCAGCTGCGGCGTTGACTTCCTCCACCGTTGGCTTCGATTCCACTGGAGGCGCAGGTGCCGTCGTCGGTTGCTGCAGTACCTGTTTGAAAGCTCTGGGTTCAGCCGAAAGTTCGGCATGCTGAACTGGAGCTGGGGCCTTCCTGTCGGCAGCAGGCCCAATGGGTACCGGTTTCTGTGACGGCCCCTGGTTGCTGGGGGTTTGGTTTGCCGACTGGCGACCTTGTCTGGGCCCACCAGGAGCGCCCGGAGCACCTGGAACGTTGGGAGCACCTGGCATACCAGTAGGGCCACCTGGGCCAGGCTGGTATGGATAAGGGTTCCACGGACCATGACCCATCGGCGGGAATTCCTGTCCAGGTGGGAACCACCCGGGAGGGGGATACGGCATGCCACCGAACGGGCCGGGTGGCGGCGGGCCAGCGGCACGGCCCCAGCCTCCCATGTGCGGAGGGAAGTAACCGAATCCTGGTGCGACAGGCGGCGGGCCTTGCTGGTTTACCGCACCTTGGGCGCCGGGATGGCCGATCGGGCCCTGAGGACCCTGCGGACCTTGGTGGCCGATCGGGCCAGGAGGGCCGGGGGGGCCGGGGGCAACATTTCCGGGCCGAGGGCGAGCCTTAGGCGGGGTTCGTTAGCAAATACTCCACTTCCAGTGAGGGCTTTGTTTGGAAGCCGGTTCTGGGACTGCTGGATCAAGTGGAGGGCAACGGAAATATCAACATTGTTTGCTTGCGCTTTCAGACCAGCGGTCGTTTTCCATCCAGAACGGTCCATCATAAAAGGGCCGGGGGAGGGAAATGGAAGGCAGGAAAAACTCACACCAACGATGGCAGGGTCGTTCGGCATAACCGGCGGCTTGGTCTCCTTGACGGCAGGGGCTTCTTCGATCCGCAAGTCCTTGACATCTGTGCCACGGAAGACGATGTACTCGTAGAGGTCGACCGAAGCAGGAACCTCCTCATCGGGGTTGGCCTTCCGGCCCTCAGTTCCGAAGGACCTCACATTCTCGAGGGACACGGTCGAGTCTTCCGAGTTGATGCTGTGCAGGGTGCCGACATATCTGGGGAGCAGACTAATAAGCCAAGTAACTCGGCGACGACGGGTCATTTATCAATCACCTACCGAATGTCGCTCCGCGATATGAGCGAGATCCTGGACCCGAGAAATTCGGACATGTTGGATCGAAGGAAAGGCGGGCAACCAAATGCAGATGCAAGCAGCCAAACGCGCGGCGGTGGGGAGTATGACGGGGTATCGTAGAAGAGAGGAAGGAAAGAAAAAATGGATCAAGAATAGAGGATCGCTCCGTGGAGGCGATTGAGATGGGTCACGAGGTGGAACTGGCAGGCGCGCTGCGCAGCATGGTTTGGTGGTTTCGTGCTTGTTGCTTGGAAGGTGGAAAGAGAGAGGCGAGGGAAGACGCCCGAGAAGTTGCACAGCCTATGAAAAATCAGCAAACCTCAGCCTCCCCCATTCTTGCCCAATGCCAAGCCTCCCCGCCTTTGCATCCGTGCGCTTCTCCACCCCTAACCCTCTGCCGGTTAAGCTTTCGATGATGCATCCTTCCTCGTCAACGGCCGTGGGTCCATCGGCGAGCGGCGAGCGGCGAGCTGCATCTGTGTGTTTCCAACACTCCATACAATTTGATCTTCCACAGCGACTGCTATTAGTTCCGGGTTTTGTTGTTTGGCTAACAAGGCCAACCGCCCCTCCATTTATCTCCAGTCTCTATTCTCCACTCTCCTTCTTCGTTTACTCTTTCAACCCCGCCAAGTTACAAGTCGAACAGCAAGCCCTAGGCAACAGGATCTCATCGCCTGAAAAAATCAACGAGAGAGATCAACCATGGCCAGCAGACAGCTACGCAAGCTTCGAAAGCAGCAGGAGCTGCTTGACCTCGAGAATGAGGATGTTGAGAAAAGCGAAGAGTCTGACGACGGGCACGTTGTGGCAAAGCCCCGCGGGAACATGTTTTCAGGGTTCGCCGCGCTAGGAGACATGGGGGATGGCGCGGATGAGGACGATGATGAGGCGCAAAAGAGCGACGACGATGAGCCCATCCAGGCGACGACGCAGCAGGAGCCGGCAGGCGGACAGCGAGAGCTGCCCAAGAAGAACAAGAAGCCCAAGAAGAAGAAGAAGAAGGGAAAGCAAACCGGATTGCCCGCACCTGCCAAGGATGAGCGCGGGTCCATCGACGATATCGATCGGGTGCTGGAAGAGCTCAAGCTGGAAGCCCAGAAGCAGAGCGGTTCCTCCGCGGGCCCCCCGGCGGCGGACAAACCGACAAACGAGCTCAGCGGGCTTCTGCGCATCAACTTTCAACACCTCAAGGCCGTGAACGAGATGCGCAGGCTTTTTGGGAAGGCCATGGAGGCGGCCGAGGTCGAGGAACGACCGCAGGAACCTAGGCAGCGAGGCTTACCCCAGAACATAGACCTCGAGACCTTCCTCAGCGCCTCAGCCGTCCACCCCACCCAACACGGGCGGAAACAACCCAGGGGCATGTTCGACACCATCCTACGCACGAATCCCTTCATTGAGGGGAAGAAGACATGGCCGCGCGGTTCGGCACAAGGGCTCAAGATGGTCCGCATCGCCGAAAGCCCTCAGGGAGAAGTCGAGTTTGCCTTTGCCCACGACCAGACCTATGATGGCCTGGAAGGCAGTTTTTTTGGCCTGGTCCAGATGTACGACCCGATGCAGATCGTATACTTTCTGCACCGCTATCCGTACCACATCTCGTCGCTCATCCAGGTGAGCAAGGTCGCCCGGCAAGACCAGAACACGGCCCTGGCAGCCGACCTCATCGAGCGGGCCCTATTTTCCTTTGGGCGCGCCAGCCTGAGCGAGTTCCGCAAGAATTTGGAAACCGGGACGGCAAGAATGGACTTTGCGAGACCCGAGAACCGGCAGTTCTACCTCGCCGGCCACAACCTCATCCAGAAACTTGTGCTGAAAGGCACCTATCGCACGGCGCTGGAGTGGGCCAAGCTGTTCCTAAGTATCGACCACAGCGACCCCTACGCCATGATGCACTGGATCCACGTCCTTGCCATCCGCGCGCGCGAAGCCCAGTGGTTCATCAACCTTTGCAACTCCAACACCCTCCCCCCAAGAAACACCCTCCACGCCAACCAAACCCTCCCACTCGCCTACCTCCAAGTCGACGACCCCGCCACGGCCAAAACCACCCTCATCAACAACATCGAAACCCTCCCCTGGCTCTACTGCGCCCTCTTCTCCGCCCTCGGCCTCGACGCCCCGCCTTCAATCTGGGGCGCCCAGCCCCGCACCGACGACGAAACCCTCCACGCCCAACTCTACATCCACACGGCCAAAGACCTCTGGAACACGCCGCGCTCCGTCGCGGTCCTCCAGGAAGCCGCCGCCGCCGCGGCCAAACCCTCCCCCGACCCCGTCGCCCTCCCGCCGACGCCGCCAGTCGACTTCCCCACCGCCCGCTTCGTCTACCTCGACAACACCCCGGCGCTCATGTCGGCCGTGCCGCGGCAGATGCTGCACACGGACCCCAACTTCGACTTCGACCCGCTGCCCCCGTGCAAGCGCGGCAACATCTTCAGCAGCGCCACGCAGCAGCTGCCGTGGAACCTGGTGGAGTACGGTGCGCGCCGCGGGTCGATCACGGCCGAGGTGGAGCGCTTGCTGGCGGGGATGAGGCCTGAGCAGAGGGAGGAGCTGCTGCGCTTGGGCGAGGTGGAGGGGGGGGGTGGTGTGCCGGCTGAGTTGAGGGAGGTGGTTA